>JACBKR010001129.1:0-46372 GCA_014218235.1 Colocasia esculenta | reverse complement strand
CGAAATCGTTGTTTTTCTTAAGAAACCAATGTTCTATGAAGGAAATTTATGTGTACTTAGAATGAATACATGCTTTAAACTTTAAATAACAGTGTATGAGAATTACTTACAAATTTTGCTTGACTAAATTTCTTGTGGAGGAACTTCAAAGAAGATTGTTAGAAAAACTTTGTTAAGGTTTTGTTAATCACCAAAAAATACATATAATAAATAAATTATATATGGATGGACTGATCATCAGTTAGAATGAAACTAATCAAACAAATGAGGATACTTCTTCATCATGGCATCCTCAAGCTCCCATGTAGCCTCCTCTCGTGAGAAGTTCCGCCAAAGCACCGTTACGGACGCAATAGTCTTATTCCTGAGATGTTGAACCTTCTGATCAAGGATAGCTACCGGTTGCTCAACATATGACAGATCTGACTGAATCTCCACTGGCTCGTAACTAATAACATGAGACGGATCTTCCACATACCTCCTGAGCATAGATATGTGGAAAACATGATGAACACTAGCTAACGCTGGGGGTAAAGCTAGCTCATATGCCACGTTGTCCATCCGCCTAAAAATCTCATACAGGCCAATGAATCTAGGACTCAACTTACTATGCCTGTCAAACTTGAAAACATCTCGGGTAGGTGAAACCTTCAGAAAAACATGCTCACCCACTTCGAACTCTAAATCCTTCCTCCTATTGTCGGCGTAACTCTTCTGCCTATCCTGCGCCGCAGCAAGCCTCTACCTAATAAGCTGAATCTTATCCGAAGTCTCCTGCACTAACTCCAGACCTATCAACTGCCTATCACCCATCTCCTCCCAACATAAAGGAGATCTACAAGGACGCCCATACCAATACTTGCATGAAAACTATTGTTGTAGGCGAACTCCACAAGAGGTCAATGCGCTCCCAATCACCCTTCCAATCCATCACACGCGCTCTCAGCATATCCTTGAGCATCTGGATAGTCCTTTCATACTGCTCATCTATCTGAGGATGGAACGCCGAACTAAGCTTCAACTCGGAACCTAAATCTTCCTGAAGACTCTTCCACAACCTCGAAGTAAACCTCGGATCTCGATCCAAAATAATCACTTCGGCACGCCATGCAACCTTACAATGCTGCTAACATACAACCTAGCCAAACTCTCCACTGACTGCTTCTTCTTCATAGACAAGAAATGAGCCGTCTTGGAGAAACGGTCTACAATCACCCAAATCGAGTCATTGCCCTTCACTGATCTGGGCAAACCCATCACAAAATCCATAGTGACAGCCTCCCACTTCCATACTGGGATCTCCATCTTCTGCATAAGACCAGAAGGTCGCTGACGCTCGGCCTTCACTTGCTGGCATACTAAACACCTGGATACAAAATACGCTACATCCTTCTTCATGCCAGACCACCAAAAAGATCTCTTCAAATCCTGGTACATCTTAGTGTTACCTAGATGAATAGAGAACCTCGACCTTTGAGCTTCTGCTAGAACATGCTCACGGACATCCACTACATCGGGAACGCAAACTCGGTGATGAAATCTAATCACACCATTCTTATCTCGAGCAATTCCCGCCTTGCCCACAAAATCCTGGAGTCTAGGGTCGGCCTTCTACTGCTCAATCACTTCATCCAACATAGTAAATCGAATGGGCAACTGAGCTACAAAAGCCTGACATAACAATGGCTCTAACTCAGTCATCGCACATGCAACATCCTCCAACATCTTTCAATCCTGCTGGAGCAAAGACCTCTTCCTGCTAAGAGCATCTGCTACGACATTTTCCTTCCCTAGATGATACTGAAGATTGAAGTCGTAGTCCTTGAGGAACTCAATCCATCTCCTCTACCGCAGGTTCAACTCCTTCTGCGAGAAGAGATACCTAAAACACTTGTGGTCAGTGAACACCTCAAATCTGACACCATAAAGATAGTGTCTAGAGATCTTTAGTGCATGAACCACTGCCGCAAGCTCCAAATCATGAGTCGGATAGTTATGCTCATGCTCCTTCAACTGACGAGAAGCATATGCCACTACCCTACCATGTTGCATCAACACACAGCCAAGACCAATCCGAGATGCATCCGAATAGATGGCAAAACCTTCTACACCACTCGGCAAAATCAACACGGGTGTAGAAGTAAGCTTAGCCTTCAATAATTGAAAGCTACTCGCGCAGTCCTCAGACCAGACAAACTTCACACCCTTCCTGGTTAGCTTAGTCAAAGGTGCGGTGATAGATGCAAAACCCTCAATGAATCGCCGATAATAGCCTGTTAAACCAAGGAAACTACGAATCTCTGATGGGGTCCTTGGAATCTCCCAATCTAATACAGCCTAGACCTTCGCTGGATCAACTGCTACACCAGCGCCGGAGATAACATGCCCAAGGAAATGAACCTCGCGCATCCAGAAATCACACTTGCTGAACTTTGCATACAGCTTGTGCTCTCGGAGAATCTCCAGAACAACCCTCAAATGATCACGGTGTGTAGCCTCATCCGGAGAATAGACTAGCACATTGTCGATGAACACCACTACAAACCTATCTAAATAAGATCTAAACACCCTGTTCATGAGATCCATGAATGCTGCATGGGCGTTGGTCAGACCAAAAGGAAGCACTAAAAACTCATAATGTCCATAATGAGTCCTAAAGGCTGTCTTGGACACATCCTCACTCCTAATTCTCAACTGATGATAGCTGGACTGCAGATCAATCTTAGAAAATACTGATGCATTCTACAACTGATCAAATAGATTATCAATCCGCAGTAAGGGATTCTTGTTCTTCACAGTCACCTAGTTGAGCTTCCTATAATCGATGCACAACCTGAGTGAACCATCCTTCTTCTTCACAAATAATACAGGTGCGCCCCATGGTGACGCATTAGGGCAAATAAATCCCTTGTCCAAAAAATCTTGCAACTACTTCCTTAACTCCGCTAACTCCACAGGTGCCATCTGATATGGAGCCTTTGATATAGGAGAGGTGCCTGGAAGCAACTCTATAGTAAAATCTATCTCTCTAACTGGTGGCAAACCAGACAAATCATCAGGAAATACGTCTGGAAACTCCTGCACTACATCAATCTCCTCAAGGGTAGGTGACTGATCATCCTTCGGTACTAATACCACGCTGGCAAGAAAAGCGTCACATCTCTTGTTCACCATTCTCATCGCCTTCATGGCAGAGATCATGAACCTTCCCGTAAAGTTCCTTGGCAATGGATGTGAAAACTCATCCTCACCAGGAATACGGAAAGTAATCTTCCTTCCACGACAATCTACTAAAGCATAGTGCTCCTCAAGCTAATCCAGACCTAGAATAGCATCATAGTCCTTCATCTTTAGTAAAAAGAACCACCCATCTAAGCCTCGGTCTTCAATGCACACCGGTAAGGACGGAATACACTTCCTAGCAGATACCGTTCCCGCTTGTGTGTACACAGACAAAGGAACCTCTAACTCCTTAGCCTCTAAGCCTGACTCTACAGCTAACTACCTAGCAAACCGCTCAGAAATGAACGAGTGAGTGGCACCCGTATCAAACAAAACCTGAGCGTGCACACCCATGAAAAGAACCGTACCTTCTGTGATGTTTTCCGCCTGCTCGGCATCCTCTCACGCTATGGCAAACACTCGAGCTAGGGTTCGAGGCCTTCCTGGTCTCCTGTAGCTGGCGTTGCTGCTGCTGCCGCTGCTGGTGCTGGCACTCCACGCTGAATGCCCTGTTGCAGTCTGGGACAATCCCTGATCTGATGCTCGCTGCTGCCACACTTTAAGCATTTCCCCGCTAACTTCTAGCACTCAGTACCACCATGTGCTCTTCCGTAGTGAGGGCACATCTTCTTGTCACTAGGCCTGACGCTGGGGCCACGGTGCAACTGCCTGCTGACTGCTAACTGCCACTAGACGCTGCAGTGACTGATACGCCACCTTTTTTCTGTCCTGCCACTGGAACGTGGCGTAGACCTCTTTTGTGAAGCCTTCTTTTCTTCCAGGTACTACTCCATCTCGCTCTCCTACCTGCACGCAGCATTGAGAGCCTCGTCTAACGTACGGTGGTCAAACGCCACAAGCCTCGACCTCAGTGATGGCTTAAGCCCCATCACGAACTTCTTTGCCTTCCTGCGCTCATCAGCAACTATAAGAGGTGCATACATAGACAATTCTGTACCTGGCCTCATACTCAAGCACCGTCATGGAGCCCTGAGTAAGAGTGAGGAACTCCTACTCCATCTTGTCTTCGATATGCTCTGGGATGAACTTGGCCTGAAAGAGCCTCGTAAACTCATCCCATGACACCTCGATAGCACCGTCCTAAAATCTGGTGCGCAGCAAAGAGGACCACCATACATCGGCTCTCTCCAGCAACAAACCACCTATAAGCACCAATTTAAACAAAATCCTAAAATTAACACAAGTACACGCATATAATAAATTAATACTTGTAGCATATAGGTGGCCAAGCTGACCTTATCCTCCCCAGCACACCTAATAGTCCGGAACATCTTTTCAATCTCCCTCATTCAGCTCTCTGCCAGCAATGGCTGACTCTCCCCCTTAAAAGAGGGCGGAGCCATCCTCTTGAATCGCTCCATGATGGAAGGACCACCATGGCCTTGCTCTTGGGGAACTGGAGCTGGAGCATGAGCCTGTCACAACAAATAATATAAGCAACATAATAGCAACACGACAATCATATATTTAATAAAAACAGACTACTTCTATCTCCAATTCTAACCTGAGCCTCCAGCTGAGCCTGAAGTGTAGCCTGAGTGTGTGCCTGAGTCTGCATAGCCTACACTAGGCCTTGTATGGGCACACCATAATCCACCGGCGGTGGTGGAGGAAGAACTGTAGGACCCTATGGTGCTGGGGCTGGATGCTCACCCCTGTCCTCACGTCCCTGCTCATCATCTCGAGCATGAGCACCAGGCCTACCACAAGAAGCCATAGCCTGTAAAACAAATTAATCTAGATAGAAACTAAGTGATTAGCCCTAACCATTTTCTTAGCTATCTTTCATTCATTATTAGTACTTTCTATAAAGACATACCATATTATGAAGATGATGGTATGTTCATATACAATCTCAACCTGGGTTGCTCTGATACCAATCTCTGTAACGACCCTCTTTATACCGGTACGATTATACAAACCCACGTCGGTATAAAGGGCGTCATTACAGTGGGACATTTACCCAACACTTGACACTAGACTGAGATGTACACAAATATAACAAAATTATAGCGGAAATAAATAAACTTTCATTCTCATTCCGTCATCATCATCATATCCACAATCTATATAGCAATAAAAGAATTTCTAAAGTCCACATTATTACAAATTCAAATAAAATACATTGTCCATGTGAATTACACAATTCCACTGATGACATACTATGAAAGGAAAAAAACACCAATGTAGCAATGTCCCCAAAGGTAGCTACTCCTCGCGCTCGGAGTTGCTCCTAACTATGTCCTCCTCAGAAGTGGAGACACATGTCACACCTGTAAGCCGAAGTAAGAATGAGTCTAAAGAGACCCAGGAAGGAATCTAAGAGCAACACCCCTACACATATCATAGACACATGCTAGTTTTCTTTTGCACTTTTTTTTTACATCTTTTTTTTTTTTTAATAAAGGCAGTCCTCAGGGACTCGATCCAGGAGAGTGCACCCTCCCCCAGGGGGAGAATGTACCCACTCCACCAGAGAGGAACCCTGGGCCGAAAATTCACTATAAAATTAGATAAAATTACATCAGGCGAATATGGCAAAGGCCCATTTTATCTAGCCTAGTGGGACCTTTACAGACATGAGGAAGAGACATAGTGCCCTAGAATGCCTTATTTTGCTTTAGCCATACAACCATGATTAGCAAGAGAATCAGCAAGTTGGTTTGACTCCCTATACACATGACTCAAAGAATAACCATTCCTCTTGATCATAGATTGAGCATCTCGCCACCACCTGTAAGCTCGCCAGGAAGGACATCGACCACACTTCATAGAAGTAACCAACACCATGGAGTCCGAGTTTATCATAGAAAGACGAAGACCAAAGAGATCCGCCAGCCTAAGACCATCACACAACGCCCTTGCTTCAGCCATAATGCTGCTGCCATAACCATAGTAATGAGCAAAAGCTATGTCTACAGAACCATGTTTGTCCCTTATGCATCCACCACCACCACTATCCCCAGGGTTGCCCTTGCAAGCTCCATCCACATTAAGGAGAAATCAATTATAGGGGGGATCCAACGAATGAATTTGCACTGCTTCACCTGGCATTGAGGAAAGAAACCCTGTTCATGGAGAATCCTAATCTCTTTTGGAAGAACGTCCACTAGAAATTGAGTTTTAGATAAGGAGTGAACTATGCTGGCCCTGATGTTGTTAATGACAAATTTCCAGAAATTTTCTTGTTCTCAAACCTGGCCAAACATCTCCCCTTCCATATTTCCCAAAGCATAATAATGAGGCATTGCAGCGATACAAAACCAAGAGGTGAAGAAGTATTGGACTTAGTCATGAATTGCCAAATAGTAGCCGTGATGCTGCCTTGGATATGGATATTCGGAGGAACCAAGGAAGCAGCCACTGCCATAAAGAAACCGCCAAGTCACCATGTAAGAATAGATGGTTGAGATCCTCTGTCTGAGGATTTTTGCAGCAGACACAGCAAGAAGCTATTTGGATACCACACTCCATAATACGTTGGTCAACAGGTACTGCTCTATTGATTAATTTCCAGTAGAACATTGAGGCTCTCCTGTTAAAAGAATGATGTCAGATCTTCTTGAGAGCAGGACGCTGGACACCTTGAGGTCTGACCAGGTCATAGGCGGATTTAGAAGTAAGAATCCCATCCTTGGAAGCCTTCCACACACAAGTATCATCCTCTTCTGATAGAGAAACGCCCTGCAGTAAGCCATTAGGAAGAAAAGATCTGATAGGATGAACATTATTCACAATCACCTCCTCCAGCGTAACCTGGCCCCCTTCATAGTTCGATGTAAGAGACTCCATCAGGGGCCTCTCCCCCATCCAAATATCTGAAAGAAAGTTAACCCGTCTGCCATTCCCATGGATCCACCGGGTATTATCTTTAATTATCTGGAGAGCTGCAGACCGGTCCTTGGAGAAATAGCCAGGGAGAAGTCTGTAGTTAGTCGACTGATGGCGTCTTCTAGCATAGTCCGCCCAAAGAGAGGAACCATGCATGATGTTCCACAGGGATTTAACAGTCAGAGCCATCTGCACCATCTTTAAATCGCGAACCCCTATACCTCCTTCCTCTATAGGACGTTTAATCACCTGCCACGAAACCCAGTGTCTTCGCTGCGTCCCATCCAAACCACTCCAAAAGAACGATGAGAAGTTTTATCCAGGTATCTCAGAACACTCCTAGGTATGGAGGAGGATAAAGCCAAGTAAACCGGGATAGAGTTGATGACAGAATTGATAAGAACCACTCTTCCAGCTTGAGAAAGTAGTTTAGGTTTCCAGGTGGCAAGTCTCGGAGTGGTCTTCTCAATAAGGCATTTGAAGTCTGCAGCTAGAGTTCTACCAGATCTGAGAGGGACGCCCAGATAGATAATGGGGCCCTCCTGTCTCTTAAAACCAATCTGCCTGGTAATACGTTGAACCACCTGCGCAGAAGCTTTTTTAGAAATCATGAAGCAGCTCTTAGATGCATTAATCTGCTGTCCCGAACTGTGAGAATACTTGTTCAAAAAGTCCATGAGCTTCTTAATATTTAAAGAACCACCATTGGCGAAAAGTAAGGTATCATCAGCATAAAGAAGGTGTGATATCATAGGACATTGACGTGGGCCCGCATAACCATGAAGATAACCTATTCGGACCATGTTGCTGATGCCCCTACTTAGAGCCTCCTCCATGATAATAAACAGCGCAGGAGCAATGGGGTCCCCTCTCTAAGACCCCTAGTAGAGCAAAAATACCCATGAGAAGAGCCATTGAACATAATAGAACCAGCAATTAGATATCAACATGCCAACAAACGACATAAACCGATAGGAGAAGCCAAACTTTTTCATCACAGAGAAGGAAATCCCACTCCACTGTATCATAAGCTTTACGGATATCCAACTTAAACAAAACATTATTACCCCTAACCTTCCTGTCAATATCTTTAACCAGTTGCCTGGCTAAAGAAATATTATCAACATAGACCTTCCTTTGACAAAAGCACCTTGCTCTTCCGAAATGATTAGTGGAAGAATATGGACCAGCCTATCACAAACAATTCTCGAGACAATTTTATAGCAAAAGTTACACAAACTCACTGGTCTAAAATCAGCAAAGGAGGCAGGACTATCAGATTTAGGAACAAGAGCAATTAAAGAAGAAGTAACCCCTCTTGGAAGGGGGAGCCCATGGAAAAAACTAGTCACCACATCAACAACCTCCTGTGAAACAATACCCCAGCAGGAAGTGAAAAAATAACCAGTAAACCCATCCGGACCCGGCGCACTGTTTGCATTAAGGCTCCAGACCGCAGCCTTGACATCTTCCTCAGAAGGGACAGCAGTAAGCATATCATTCTGATCATCTGAAATAATAGTAGGAATGGCTCCCAGGATATGATCATCAATGACATGATCAGAAGACTGGAGGATCGATCTGAAATAGTTCACCGCCTCGTCTTTAAGTATTTCTTGGTCTTCCACCCACACTCCATTAATCTGCAACCTATTAATCCTGTTACGACGACGATTTCCTTGAACCACAGCATGATAGAAAGCCGTATTTTTATCTCCATTTTCCATCCATTGCATGCGAGCCTTTTGAGCCCAAAACATCTCTACACAACCAGTTGCTTTCCTCAGTTTAGCATTAGCTTCTTCCATAGCCACCCTGTTAGCTGGAGAGGGATCGTCAAAAGTTTCTTGCATGGCCAAAGCCACGTCTTCACAAGTTTTCAGATTATTATAATGTCACCAAAAGTGTCTTTGTTCCAGGTTCGAAGAGCACATCTGACAGCTTTGAGTTTTTGTTGGAGAACAACAAAAGGGTGATAGTGCCATGTAGATGGAGCCGTCCACGCCGCTTTTACAGTTTCCAAGAACGAGTCATGTGTAATCCACATAGACTGAAATGTAAACCTCGCCAGATAGGGGGTAGGCGGGTTAAAAGTGACCAGCAGAGGGTTATGATCAGAAGTATCTCTAGAAAGGTGTCTCATCTGAATACATATATTATTATCATTGCACTTGTTGTTACAAACGAACCTGTCCAATCTAGACCTCACCGACGCCTGACCAGTACATTTATTAGACCAAGTAAACTCTGGTCCAATAAACCCCACATCTGTTAAGAAGCACTAGAAATACAAGCGTTAAAGTCCATCATACCCTGCAAGTGAACTTGTCTCCCTCCTTTCTTTTCTGACGGAAGGGTGACACTGTTAAAATCACCCCCCACAATCCATGGCACTTCCAGATTTTCAGAGAAACTCATTAAATGATCATATAAATTACGCCTGGAACTAGCCTACAACTTGCATAAACAAAGGTAAAGTAGACCATGATATTATTATCCTTGTGAAGCCCCAACGTAAGATGCTGATCAGATCTGTTAATCAAAGAAGGGACATGTTGCGCCAAAGCACCCACAGGTTGGAATCCACCCCATTATTGCCCATGACAGAATCCATGTTAAGGTAAGAACAAGTCTCACTAGCACGGTCAATAGGAACCTTGGGCTCCGCAATAGCAATGAGATCCACGTTTCTTCTAATCAATCTCTTCAAAGATCGCCTGGATGCTAAATTAGCGATCCCCCTTATATTCCAGAATAATAGGGACGAATTCATGATGACAAGTATCCTAGAGATGTATCCTTAACCGTCTTAGCCATTGACCGAGTTGTAGCACCCTTACTCACCATCTGCCTTACCTTAACTCTCTCTCCAACAGCCGGCATGAAGATATTCTCCATTTCTGCTATCTTCGAGATCTTATTGAGGATCGCCTCCGCTGGTTGAATTCTGGAAACATCAATAAAAGGAAGGGTCTCATCTTCTCCGGCAACCACCGCCGGAGAAACTGAGTCCGCCGGAATAACATCCTGAATTCCTTGATCACGCACAGTACCATGCATGCTGGGGACGTAAGTCTTCTCTCCAATTTGAATAGAATCTCCACCACTTAGGCCCCTGTTCGTTGCATCTCCAGGAAAAAGTTCCTGCGCACCTGCAGACTGCTCATGCAGCCCATGCAACGTAGACTGATCTACAATGACAACTCCGCCTTGCTGGTCCAACTGAATATTATATGTAAATCTATCCTGCTCCAATCCCTTCCTAGCGTCCTGCATAGTGACAGCCGGGGAAATAACAATTTCGCATTCACGACCTTCTGGACTTGCACCAGGTATATCAGAACTCGCGCCAGTCGTATCCTTCAAAGGAGAAAGAATCCCATCCCTTCCCAGCATATCAGAGACGAAATGTTTACCAGTTTCCAGAATCTCCTTATATTCTCCAGTGTGGGATGTCGTTCCAGCAATACCATGTTCTATATGATTAGTAGGAACTTCTTTAAGACGCCAAACTGATTAGCACCATATGCACCCTCTGCTCGATGTTTCACATTCTGATTGTTCTGACCCAAGTAGCTACTGCACATCCTGTGTCTTTAGCTTTCTTGTGGCAGTCCGTCTGAACGTGACCCAGTTTCTTGCAATAATCACAGACAGCAGGCACTTTATAATAGTTAATTTTTTGCCAAAACCCCTCCTGTCCACTCCCAATCCAAATCCTCTCATGTCTGCCCTTCGCTATATCCATTTCCACGCAGACAAAAGCCTCCTGTGTCTGAGTAAGGGCTCGTGTAGGTTCATGTATTCTAAGAACAGTTCCAATATTCCAAGCAATGGATTTAAGAAAATCAAGGTAATAGAAGTTGACAGGTAGCAGCGGCAGCCCAATCCAGATCGGCATGACAGTGGGATCAGCGTTAAAATCGAAATTAGCTTCCCACTTGAAAAATCTAAACAACAGACCTTTAATGTATTGGTTCCTTCTTAGGATCACTTTGAGATAGTCCTCAACCTCTTCAAACCGAAGTAGAAGATGTCAAGAAGATTTCTTGCTAGTTTTCTTTTGCACTTAGGAATGAACATGGTACATGTTTCATGTTACTTTAACATCTAATTATAAAACCTATAGCATGCTTTCTACACATTCTATTCAACATGGTACAAGGATCTAAATAACATTCCAATCATTTTACAACTATACCCAATTAAAGTATGGTACTATGTACAAATAAATAACATACCTAGCATGATATCTAATCATTTTCTCATGCATTTATCACACTTATACACACATTTTGCTTGTTGTTTTGACATGAATTAAACATAATCACATGGGTTTACAATTACTCACATACTAACTTATTCACTTAACAATTTCACACATATTTCTTATTGCACAATTCACATACTCACATTCACATATTTACACTTTACACTTAGTTGTCGTGACACAAACTCCAAACCAACACTAGAAAGACACACATATACACATACACATACCCATCACCTAGGCAACATAGTGACGGATCTTGGTTAACTGCGCAGAATCGGGAGAAGCACTCTCCACCCTAACCAGTGGTACTTGTCCACCTCTAGGATTTCATCCTAATACCCATAGGATATCACACACATTGAACCTTCTTGTATGGACTTTACTACAGTACAGTTCCACAGCCCTCTGTGGTAGCAGTGTCACTAACGGCACAGTTTACACATTTCACTTTAATCACATATTTACATTTGACATATGTACTAATTTACACATTCATCCACACTTTTAAATGACTACACATGATTCAGTTATCTAACATCATGTTACTGTTTCACAGAGGTACATTTAATATAACAGTGTTCAATCATACTGTAAAACTTTTAAATCTTCACATAGTTTATTCCTCATATGCTAAATCATGAATTAAGACCCTTATTCATGCAATCAGTGTCCACAGTCATCAGAACAGTGCAAAAGTTTTATCACAGATTCTAAACAGATAACATACCACATGCTCATTTTTTTAATTTTTTGGATCTGTACACTAATTATAATAATTAAAATAGATTTCAGGCATATTTATCGCTAATTTCACTTAAGTAGGTTTCTTAGTAAAATAGTCATACACCTCAGTGCCAATACCTGAAGACAATCATCATATGATCGTGGAAAATTTGTGAAACATTAATACATCGTGAATCTAATTAATCAGGAATTACCAAGATCAAATCATGCTAATTTTCCCCTTTACAAAAAATTTTAATAAATAATATAGTTTACAATAATTCGACCCATCCTCATGGCATGATCTACTGACTGTTCCTGACTAAACATAAATCTCATACCATGTATTGAAAACCACAAGTCCGAATATAATCACACAGATATGAAAATTAGGGTTCTGTGAAAAATAGATGAACTTGGTGGCAAGGGGGTTGCCGCCAACAGGGGTTAACGGCACACGATGTTGCCGTCAACTCAAGAACTTGACGGCACATATGTGGCCGTCAATCTCCTACCTACAGAAACACAGACAGGTCGCACAAATACAAGAGAATAGGGGGTTCCAGGACACGAGAAAATTTATAATAAATTCATGAGTTTTACAAGAGATGGTTAGGGATGGGATCCATAGGTTACTTGCCTATGGAAAATTGCCAAAGAGGATTAAGTTTGCCGAAGATGGTCTCCTCGGCCAAGCTAAGAAGCGCCCAAATCTGCTCCCGAACCAGTTTCTGTGTCGATGCAGGTTGCACACCGGAGTCGGGGAAGCCTCACCAAAGTCCAAAGCCTCTCCCAGTCGAGGCAGATCACCAGGAGACACACCACAATGCCAGATTCAAGCCTCCAAAGTTCAGCTTTCGCATAGAAAGTTCTAGGGTTTCTCAAAGAGCCAAAGGAACCTAATCCGGCTGAAAACAGTGTTTTTATAAGCTAAGGGAGGTTGGCATATGCTTTAGGGTCGGAATCCTACCGTCGGAGGTGGGTTTCCAAAACCGGGACCGAAGGAAACATTGCCATTTCCAGATCTGAAACTGCACAATTTCTGGGGAAATAGACGACCACATTGCTGCCGTTTACTTGGAGTCAGCGTCCATCGATCTAGACGTCGACTCTCCCATAAACATCCATGCATGTTGACGTTAACATGCCTCTCGGCCAGAACACAGAAATGCAGCGCAACATGCATACACTATATATATATATATATATACATACTATGTAATGTATAACTTAAGCACCATATGTACAATGTAAGTAAAACTATATATACATAGCTATCAAGCATATACATATATACAACTTCATGTAAACATTACATGTACTAGCACAAACATATACATACACATACATAACTCTATATACACAAGAGACTAAACACCATATGACAAAGGCTAAATAAAGAACAAAGTTCGAGGGCCTTACAGTCCCCCAACCACGAGCGCGCTACAAACAACTGCACACCCACAAACACGAGTCGCTGCCCATTGTCGTCTTTCCCTCCGCCGGTCGTACGACTAAACACAGGAGTGAGGGTGTCTAAGAAGATGACACAGACCCTAACGGTACACATCGTACCGGGACAAACCCCGAGCACCACGTACCACAGAAGGTGTTTAAACAACCCAACATGCTACGCACACACAACCATATAAACTCGACATTTCCAATCACGATAAGCAACGATACACCATTTACAAGCTCAATATAACTTAAACAATACCGCACAGGCACTGTGCAACTGGGAAGAGATAGGCTGGCCACAGAATCCAACAGCTCGTGTGGCCAACTTTCACATAGACGCCGCAATTCAAACCCTTAATCCTGACGGACCAACCCGTCTCCTTTAAAAATCGAATCGCAATTGGACGAGTTGTCGCATTCAAAATGCGACGTTTGGGTCCGTCGCTTTTCAAACCGAAGGACCAAAACCTACTTCTTCTCCTCCAGAAATCACAACAAACACCCACTACATGATCTAAAAGCTATAAATAACCATCCACATAATAACTTAAGCATGCTTGCTACTGACTATGTGCAATTCTACATTCTAAACACTTTAAACCTAATCCACACAATCAAAACAAGGAGAAAGTCCCCTACCAACACGAAGAACATGAAAACGAAGCTACCTTGGCATTTCCCGCACTTGAAGCACCTCCTAGTGCCGGAAACATGGCGAGCAACACACCACGAACCTTGAATCGCCGAACAGCTCTCCATAGAGCTCTCCCTTCACCCGAACAATGCTTCCTGCACTGTTTGGGCAAAGCACAGTGGAAAACCCAACTTAGGCTAAATCACGATGTATCAGGCCGTCACTTTTAAAATGAGACGTACCCCACCGTCGCAATTAAGCCGTGACGCCCCTACATGCGCAACGTGGAGCGCATGCAGCCGCGCCCACGGAAAGTGGTGATTGAATCACGACGTAGCAGGTGGTCGCGTTCATGTAAAATAATGATGCCTATGTTGGTCGCGTTCTAAAAGGACACGCTAGAGGTCTGTTGGGCTCAGATTTTTCAACCCCCCAACCTTACACACCGACTACACAGACCCAAACACAATCAAACACAGCCAATAGGCCTCACACTGGTCACCAACCCTTTAAGCTACGATCTGAAAGGTTAGGCTATTACATTACTATCACCTAAAATAGATTTCGTCCTCGAAATTCACAAAGAAACCTTAAAAACAATTCATCACATATAAGACTATCACCTAAAAGAATTAAAAGCTTACTCAAAGATGCTTCTTCAAGTCTTGATACATTTTTGTGCTACCCGGGTGAATAGTATAGCTGTATAGGTGTGCTTCCTCTAACAATTTTTGCTTCACTCCTGCTTCAATTGGAACATACAATCGGTTCCTGAATCTGATCACACAATCATCATCATCAATAGTGACATTTTCCATCTTCACAATTTCAGCCAATTTCTCATCTATTTTCTAAGCTTTTATTATCTGCCAATATAAGGACGGTTCCACTATACTGCTAGCTAACACCTCCCGCCACTGGTTACTTGGAATGAATAAGGAGTTCTCTGCTACATCTTCATATAATTTCCATTCACTTTTCATCATGTGACTCATTACTGCCTTTCTACTTGAAGCATCTGCAACAACATTGGCCTTGCCCGGATGGTATGCTAAGCTGAAATCATAGTCTTTCAAATACTTCATCCATCTACGCTACCTCAAATTCAAATCCTTCTGTGAGAATATATACTTTAAGCTTCTGTGATCTATGAAGATTTCAAATCTCTTATCATGCATGTAGTGCCTCCATAGCTTCAATGCAAACACCACTACTGCTAGCTCTAGATCATGTGTTGGATAATTTTCTTCATGCCACTTCAACTGTCGAGATGCATAAACTACCACTTTTCCACGCTGCATTAATACTGCCCCAAGTCCTCTCCTGGAAGCATCTGTGCACAACACAAAACCACCTCGACCTGATGGTATCTCTAATATACGTGTTGAAACCCTCTTCTTTAATTCTATAAAACTTCGTCGACAATCTGATGACCACACAAAAGGCACTCCTTTATTGGCTAGTCTTGTCATAGGTGTTGCAATCTTTGAGAAATCATGAATAAACCTCCTGTAATACCCTGCCAAACTAAGGAAGCTTCTAATTTCTGATACTGTCTTTGGCTCCTCCCATTTCATAACCACTTCAACCTTAGCTGGATCTACTACAACACCTTCTCCTGAAATCACATGCCCCAAAAACTGAATTTCCCTTAACCAGAACTCACATTTACTGAATTTAGCATACAATTGATGAACTCGCAATGTTTGCAAAGTGATTCTCAAATGAGCTGCATATTCTTCTTCTGAAGTTGAATACACCAATATGTCATCTATAAATACCACAATGAACTGATCTAAATATGGGTGAAATATTTTATTCATCAGGTTCATAAAAGTCACAGGTGCATCAGTCAACCCGAACGGCATTACCACAAACTCATAATGCCCATACCTTGTTCTAAAAGTTGTCTTGTCAATGTCTTCTTCTCAAATTCTCAGCTGGTGATAACCCGATCTCAAATCAATTTTGTAAAACACCTTTACTGACTGCAACTGATCAAATAAATCATCAATTCTAGGGAGTGGATACATATTTTTAATGGTGACCTGATTCAATTGCTGGTAATCTATGCACATTCTAAGGCTACCATTTTTCTTTCTAACAAACAAAACTGGTGCTCCCCATGGCGAATGACTAGGCCAAATGAAATCTTTTTCTATCAACTCTTGTAACTATTTCTTTAATTCCTTTAGCTCTGCAGGTGTCATCCTGTATGGTGCTTTTGAAATTGGCATGCTGCCCAATTGCAATTCCATTGTAAAGTCTACCTCTCTATGTGGAGCCAATCCTGGTAACTCTTCTGGGAATACATCTACAAACTCTTTAACCATTAGTACCATCTCTATAGACTTACCTGCCTCAACCAAACTAATTGAACCTAGATACGCTACACATCCTGCATTAATCAACCTTCTAGCCTTAAGTGCAGAAATGATAAACTTAGGAGTGTAAAATGGCATACTTTGGAACTCAAACATAACCCCTCTGGGATGACTGAGTCTAACTTTCTTCTTTCTGCAATCTACCACTGCCCCATAAGCTTCCAACCAGTCCATACCCAAAATCACATCATATTCTTTTAACTGTAATGCATATAACCTTGCTGGAAACTGATTTCCTTGTATCATTATTGGGACCTCATCTAAGTAGCAGGAAGTAAGCATGAAGTCACCTGAGGGAACCTCCACCACTAGCTCACACTGCCTCTCCTCAAAAGGGTGAACCATACTATCCATGAAATCTTCAGAAATGGCAGAATGCGTTGCACCTGGATCAATTAATATTCTGAAAGAAAATTCAAAGAGAGGTATTATACCTTCAATCAAGTTAGATGCCTCCGCTTGAGCTCTCGTGATAGCCATAACCCATCCTCGTCCCCTTTGAAAAGGTGGACCTCTACCTCGCTCAGCTAATGGCTGTTGTTATTGTGTCCCTCTGCCATAACTGCTCCTTCAAGGATATGGACAATTTCTGATCAAGTGCCCTGGTTGATCACAATTGTAACATCTATACTCTGGAGGAATTATGGACTGCCTGTACTTTGCTCTGACTCCTCCAACTCTGGCCTAAAACCTCAGCCTTGCTGAAAACCTTGCTGCATGCCACTTCATTGGCCCCTGAATATCTTCTTTAACTTGGAACCCAATTTACCAAATCTTGATGTAGATACTCCTCCTAAAGGTGCCTTGCCCTTGCTTACACCTGGGGAACGCTGCGGAAATCAGAAACTACCTAAGTCTCCTAACTGTCTAGCCTGTACAGTCCTCTCTAGAATCACTGCTCTCAAGGCTGCCTCCTCCACCGTCTTGCACATGAGGAGAATTACCGCATCCTGCAACTCCGGTCGCAATCCTCGGATGAAGTATTCTACCATCATAGCATTGTCAGTGACTACATAAGGTGCATACCTGCTCAAAGCCATAAACCTCATTTGGTAATCCAATACTCACAAGTTCCCCTGTTGCAGTGTCCTGAACTGTTCTCTCTTAGCTTGCTAAATTTACACTGGAAATAATGTATTGTTAAACACTTCTAAAAATTCTGGCCAAGTAATAATATCTTCCGCTCAACCTACAAACATAGTCTGCATCTTGAGTCTCCACCATTTCTGTGCAAATCCTCACAACTGATAGGTAGCCAATATCACCTTGTTGGCATGTGGACATCTCATAGTGACAAAAACTCTTTCAATTTCATGTACCCAATGCTCTGCCTTGTCTGGAATCAGACCTCCTGAATACGTAGGTGGCTGCAACCGCAGAAACCTCTCCACTAGTACTATAGACTCCTCCACACTAGCTGGTCGTACTGTCACAACTAGAGGTAGGGTATAACAGGTGGTACCTTAACTCCAGGTGGTGGTGGGGGTGGTGCTAAGGGTACCAGTACTACCTCCTATTCAACTGGTGGTGCTGAAACTGCTAGCTGAACTGTTGGCTGCTAGTCTAACCGTGTCCAAATCTCTGTGATGCTCTCCCATAACCTTTCAATCAGCTAATGTGTAGACTCCTCACACTCATCTCCACCACCTCCCCAATCCCTTCGGTCATCCATTTCTGATCCTACACATACATCATTCCAACCACATAACATACAAACAAATCATTACAAAACCAGGGCCAACTACCAGCAGTATGATGGGTATTATTATCACAGAAATTCGGAGTAAATATGTATGATGGGTATTATTATCACAGAAATTTTCCATGAACTCAGGGTTACCATGTGCATGATTCAAGACTGTTAGAGTTGTCAGTTTTTGTGTATACCAAGTTTAATCAAAATTCCTTGTTAAATTACCTAAGACCTCTATTAAATATTAAAAATAGATGTACTATCGGGAAAATTCTAAAAATTAAGTATATGATATATTCCATGCATAGGGTCAATGTTTAAAATTTGAGCATGTTTTTACATCTGTGAATACTATTTTCAATTTTATGTTATTAAGGGTCATATTAAGCATGATTAATCACAAAATGATATTTTCTGATGATTAGTGTCATGTTCAGGTTTTGTTAAGCATGTATTAGCACTGTTAGACAGTCATGATAAATTCTATAATATAAGATATATGTGTTTGAATTATGAGCATGTAAATGGATCATTAAGTGCATGTAAAAATGTGTTAAACATGTGATCAATGTGAGTGATGTGATTAAGTGATAATGATGCCGAGATTGACACTAATACCATAGAAGACTGTGGAGCTGTATAGTAGAAAAGTCTCTATGGGAAGGCTCAATGTGTATGTGATATCCTATGGGCATCAGGATGAAATCTTGAAGGTGGACAAGTACCACTGTTTAGAGTGGAGAGGGCTTCTCCCGGTTCTGCACAATTACCAAGATTCATCACTATATTGTGTAGGTGATGGGTATGTGTTATGTGTGTGATATGTCCTTCTTTATGGTGGTTCGGACTGTGTCACGACAGAAACAATCTGTAAAGATGTGAATTAAGTGTGATTGTGGAAATTGATTATGTGAAAATGATGTGATAATGTGCTTCCATATATGAGAATGTGAAACCAAGTGATTAAACTTCTTTTATATTAAAACATCAAGTAAAATGTGAGAATATGTGATACATGAGCATATTAGATGTGATAGATATCATGCTAGCATTACTAGTAGACATGTGTTTAGTTTCATGATAAAGATGCTTGGAATATGCCATAAAATAAGTTGTGAATGATACCATGATTTACATCAAATTCATGTGTAGTCAGCATGTTATGGACTGTTTATTTGGTACTTGTTTATTGCTACATGAACCATGTGATAAATTGCTCTTTATGTTAAAATTGAGTAGAATAAATGTGATAAGTATATGGATGCACCAATAGGTTGCTTGCTGAGTCTTTCGTGAAGACTCATCCTTGCGTAAACATACATGTGAGATAGCTATCACCGAGATTGAGGAGGAGATATCGAGGAGTGACTCCGAGCGAGAGGAGTAGCAGAGATCTTGGAGGCGTCCTGCTTAGCTTGTACTTTTCTTTTGCTAGTATGAGAGATGATGTTATGTCATGGACATGTTATTTATGGACTTTGTTTATTTATTTTGCTACTATATAGACTGTGGAATGTGTGTAATGATGATGGAATAAGAATCACTTTCCTTTCTGTTGTACTTCCTTTGTTATTTGTGTACATCTCTACGTATTACATTGTGTTGGGTAAATGTCCCACTGTGACGACACGCTTTATATTGATGTGGATTGGTATAATCATAATGGTATAAAGGGGGTCATTACAAGGAGTGTCATGATCAGGGTGTATGTAACGACCTCGAGAACCCAACCCTCAGCCCAAGCCGAGGACCCGATTTTTACAGGCGCCGCCCATGGATCCGGGGACCCGGAAGGGCTATAACACAAGTCTAACAAAATATGTAAGTGAAATAAACGTCAACTACTAACTAGGAGCACACATGCGAAAACAGAAAGAAGAGCGAGATGGCAGCGTATCGCTCTACGTACAGCCCCAACACACGCACACTAGTACAAGTAAAAAGGGAGGGACAGAGCCCTTATGGGCATACCCCGAGGGTGACGTACAACTGAAGGGGGGAAACACTGCTAGCTGCGGCGACAACGACTACCGCCCCGCCTTCTCCGGCCGACGCACGCCCTGCCGCTGCTGAGAAGTCTTACCTGGAAAAGAAAGGGATGAGCTTCACAACATAACTCAGTAGGGACTACCAATCTCCTACAAGCTCAATATGCAGAAGAATATATAAACAATTAAATAACAGCAGTTATATCTTCTACCTACAAAGGAAAGTGCGGAAGCAAAGCTACTGTAACGACCCAGAATCCGCATTACCAGTAACAACCAGTAACCCGAATTCTGACCCGCTAACCCACGAGACAAGCTCGGAAGGGTAGGAAGTGAAAGTCCGAGGAGACTATATGTAAGAAGATACACACCATGCAAAGCAGTAAAATTCCACTATATGAACATATCATATACAATCTCAGAGTCTGAGACAAAGTACAGAGTACAGAAGTACAACAAAAAGGTACAACTCACTGCAGCTAGGGAGCACCAACACCGGAGTGGCTAGACTCGCCTGGAACGGAGTCGACGAAGACCCACCTGAAAGGGAAGGGAGTGAGTCTCAAGAAAGGACCCAGTAGGGAAAAGTAACCCCACCGGCAACTAAACTAAAGTGCGGAAAGTAAAAACTAAAAGTAAGTACACGTCGCACCACAACACAAAACTGTAAACCACGCGGCTCAGTAACACACACTCACACACACAGCAAGTAGGACTCAGCTAGGGTCTGTGGCTCGGCGTCCCGTCACCACAGAGGCTCTCAACCCCAGCCACGTGTGCACACTACAGACGCTCTCTCTCGCGTCTGGTCCACGACCGGTTTTTCCCCTACGCTTGACCCTAGCGGTAGAGAAGGGGCTCCACGAAGACCGGCTCAAAACCACCAAAAGGAGTACGCACAGGACAGAGTCGCACTTGATGTCCCGGCTCACTAGCGGAGGACAACCACACGCTAGTCGTTTAGACGGAGTCGCACCCACGCCTAGGTAACACAACAGAAACGGGTACACGGTAACGCAACGCACGTACAACAGACGGAACACACTCAATGTCTGAAAACCGTATAGTAGTAAACACCTCGTGCACAAACAACTACTCTTACGCACAGGCGCAGTCACACTCTAAGCCTGGCCCACTTGTGCTATTAGGGCGGACATCACATGTCAATCGCCTCTAATCACACAACTCAATTTTGCTGGGACACAGGATATAAACGGCCTGATCGATTGCCGCAATAATAAGGGTAAACGGCAACCCCTATGCCGCCAACAATAACTAAACGGCAGTCGACCTTATCGTTTAACTCATCCCTGAAGATCTCAACGTCAACAGATGTGGACGTTGATATCTTCAGTCCCCCATACCCAGAACTGAACCAAATCAGTCCCAATGGGCAGAAAACTTAACTAAACCCTGACTGATGGAGGTAAACACTTCCTCTCATCAATCTACACTACCAGAATATCATAAATAGACAATCTAACACCTAGATTATCCAACCACCCTCAATTCCGGCATGATATAACCCAAACCCTAAACCATGATTTGCACATCAATTAAGTTAATTGGACATGCTGGTTTGCTGGGGAAGGTTACAGGGGTTAAGTCCCTACCTCAGAACGCTTAATCAATCCCCAAACAGCCACCAATCGCGCTGGATCTCCCCAAGACTCCGCGTGAATCACGCAAAACCTTGCGATTCCCGCCCGATCTAGCAACGCCACACGATCCAGGGCTTTCCACGAGCTCAAATCACTCAACAGAAGCTACAGGAAACAAGAAAGGCTAAGGTGGAAGGAAGGAGAGGAAAGGAGAAGAAGAAGCTCTGCTCTCGGGCTATCCTATTTCAACAGGACTGGTTAGTCGACGTCCACATCTGTGGTCGCCAACTGAACCGCCAACAGACTGACGTCCATATCCCCTGCCGCTGAGTTCAACCTCAGACGTCCACATCGCTGGACGCTGACTCAGACTAACGGCAAGCCCTGGCCGTCAACAGCAAGTCAATGACAATGGTCTTGTCGTCGACCACAAGAACACTACAGACCAATAAGGATCCATTAAAAACCCGAGACCTTACAGCTCTCCCCCTTAAGGAATTTTATCCTCAAAATTCAAACAACACAAGGAAAGAGAAGAAGACTCACCAAAGAGGTACGGAAAATGCTCGCGCATCTCGTCCTCCCGCTCCCATGTCGACTCGCCACCGGAGTGCCGCTGCCACGCAACACGAACTAAAGGGATTGCCTTGTTCCTCAACCTCTGAACTCGGCGATCCTCAATGTGCAATAGAAACTCTGGTACAGTCAATACTGGAGTCACCTCAGACCACTCTGCACTCTGCAGAACGTGAGACTCGTCAGCAAGATATCTCCGAAGCATCGACACGTGGAACACATCGTGCACTGCTGCCAACTCTGACGGAAGCTCAAGTCTGTACACCAAACCTCCGACACGCTCAGTAATGGTAAAAGGCCAATAAAGCGAGGACTCAACTTTCCACTCTTACCGAACCTCACCACTCCCTTCATAGGAGACACACGAACAAACACCTGGTCTCCTACCTGAAACTCGAGCGATCGTCTGCGCTGATCTGCATAACTCTTCTGCCGCTCTGAGGTGACTGAAGCCTCTATCTCACAAGATGAACTACCTCAACTGACTGCTGAACCAACTCCGGCCCGTGACAACTCGTTCGCCAACCTCGAACCAGTCAAGAGGAGTGCGACACGGTCGTCCGTACAAAGCCTCATATGGTGCCAAACCGATACTGGAGTGATAACTATTATTATATGCGAACTCAACCAATGGCAAGTGAGCTGTCCACGACCCCTGCCACTCCAAGCAACAACCTCTAAGCATGTCCTCCAAAGTCTGGATAGTCCGCTCTGACTGACCGTCTGACTGAGGGTGGTAGGCAGAACTAAAAGCCAACTCTGTCCCCAAAGCTCTCTGGAAACTGCGCCAGAATCCATAAGTGAAGCGAGGATCCCTGTCTGACACGATAGAGATCGGCACTCCATGCAAAGGAACAATCCACTCTACGTACAACGCGGCCAACCTACTCACACCCCAACTAGTCCTGATAGGCAAGAATCTGGCAGTCTTCGTCAATCTGTCCACAAGAACCCAAATGCTATCAAAACCTCCAGCTGTCCTCGGCAAACCACAAACAAAGTCAGTCGTAACATGGTCCCACTTCCACATCGTAATCTCTAACGGCTGCACAAGTCCTCCCGGACACTGATGTTCGGCCTTCACCTGCTGACAGACCAAACACCTAGCAACAAAAGCCGCTATGTCTCTCTTCATCCCAGGCCACCAAAACTGACGTCTCAACCTGTGGTACATCTTGGTCGCCCCTGGATGAATAGAGTACCTGGAACCATGTGCCTCCAGCAACACGACTCTCCTGATAGACTCCTCAATAGGAACATAGAGTCTACCTCGGAACCTAACAGTCCCGTCCTCACAAAGCTCAACCTCTGGAAGAAGTAACACACTGCACAACTCGGGATCTGCCTGCTGAGCCTCAGCAACCTGTCTCACACCGCGGGAGCTGCTAACAAACTGCCCAACACACACTGATGACGACTGGATGAAACACTGAAAGATCCCCTGTCGCAGACTGCCACAACTGCCACTCTCTAAGCATCAGATGACTCATCTGTGCTTTCCTACTCAAGGCATCTGCAACTACATTCGCCTTTCCAGGCTTATACTCAATGCTGAAATCATAGTCCTTCAGATATTCCATCCATCGACGCTGCCTCATATTCAAATCCCTCTGAGAAAACACATATCTCAAACTCTGGTGGTCGGTACGGACTACAAAACTCACTCCGTACAAGTAAAGACGCCAAATCCGCAAAGCAAAACCACTGCCGCAAGCTCTAGGTCGTGGGTCGGGTAACTCTCCTCGTGGGGCTTAAGCTGGCGAGACGCATAAGCCACCACTCGGCCTTGCTGCATCAAGACCACACCCAAACCAACACCTGAAGCATCTGTGCAAACCTCAAAACCCTCCTCACCTGAAGGTAAGGCAAGAACTGGCGCCGACGTAAGCAGACGTTTCAACTCTATGAAACTCTGCTCACACTGATCCGACCACTCAAACGGAACTCCCTTTCTCCTCAACCGAGTCAAGGGTGCAGCAACCTGAGAAAAATCTCGAACAAACCTGCGGTAGTAACCTGCCAAACCCAGAAAGCTACGATTCTCAGACACAGATCTGGGACTCTCCCACTGCAAAACTGCCTCAACCTTCGCTGGATCTACTGAAACTCCCTCACCTGAGATCACGTGCCCCAAGAAGTGAACCTGTTGTAGCCAAAACTCACACTTGCTAAGTTTAGCATACAACTGGTGCTCTCGCAAAGTCTGCAACACGATCCTCAGGTGCTCGGCGTGCTCCTCCTCCGAAGCGGAGTACACCAGAATGTCGTCAACAAACACTACGACAAACCGTCCAAGAACTGGTGGAACACCCGGTGCATCAGATCCATGAAGGCGCTGGAGCATTGGTGAGCCCAAACGGCATCACGAAAAACTCAAAGTGTCCATATCTGGTCCGAAAAGCAGTCCTCTCAATGTCGGAATCTCTAATCCGCAACTGATAGTAGCCCGACCTCAAGTCAATCTTCGAGAAGACACGAGCAGACTGAAGATCAAAGAGATCATCAATCCTAGGCAAAGGATACCTATTCTTGATGGTCACTTGATTTAGCTTCCTATAATCGATACACAACCTCAGGCAACCATCCTTCTTCCGGACAAACAAAACAGGTGACCCCCACGGAGAAAAGCTAGGACGAATATAGCCCTTCTCCAACAACTCCTCAAGCTGCCTCTTCAACTCCCTCAACTCTGCTGGTGCCATACGGTACGGTGCCTGCGCAAAAGGTAAAGTGCCAGGAACCAACTCTACAGTAAACTCAATCTCTCTCTCTGGTGGCAAAACAGGCAACTCTTCCGGAAAAAACATCCAGAAACTCACACACTACGGGAATGTCCCCCACTCCCGAGGCAACTGGTCAAGAGTCACTGCAGAAACTAGGAAACCCTGACAACGAGAAGCAAGTAACCACCCTGCCCTCAAAGCAGAAACTAAAAAGCGAGAAGTAAGAGGTACGATACCCTGGAAGTAGAACGCCGCTGCTCCAGGTATCCGCAAGTGCACCCTCTTCTTCTGGCAATCCATCACTGCACCATACCGCTCCAACCAATCCATACCCAAAATCACATCATAATCATGCAACTGCAAGGCAAACAAACGGCTGACAACAACTGATCCTGCAACTGCACAGGTACCTCCTCGAGACAGTAGGACGTAAGGACAAAGTCCCCCGTCGGCAACTCTACTGCCAACTCAACAGACTCTCCCGAACTCAACTCTCCAAGGGAGTCTAAAAAGTCTTCAGACACAAAAGAGTGAGAGGCACCGGAATCAAACAAAACTCTAGTTCATAACCAAAAACTGAAACAGTACCTTCCACCAGGTGAGCTGCCTCCGCGTCTGCACGAGTCAAGTGGGTAACACGACCTCTACCTCTCGACCCACCAGAACCTCCGGTCTGCTGACGCTGCTGCACAGGTGCCTGCTGCTGCTGCTGCACTCGTGGCTGCGACTGGGTCTGTTGCTGCGGCACACGGGTAACAAAGGACAATCTCGCGCCATATGACCCATCTGGTCACACCGGTAACACTGCCCAGCAAAAGTACGATGTACCTGCTGCGAAGGCTGACCTGTCGGCTGCTGAACACTCCAAGACTGCTGCCTCTGCTCTGCCTGCCTCCTATCACGCCGAAATTTCCTCCGAGATCCTGACTTTGGACGTCCCAGTAGAAGTGGACGCGTAAGGAATCACAGTCCTCGGGGTCGTCTGCACAAACCCTGCTGCTGGCGAGGCTGGTGTAACGACCGAGAAACCGACCTCGGCCCACGCCGAGGACCCGATTTTCGCGATCGCCGCCCACGGATCCGGGGGACCCGGAAGGGCTATAACACGCGTCTGACAGGATATGTAACGGAAGTAAACGTCAACTGCTAAGCTAGAAGCGTACAAGCGGAAACAGGAAAGTAAAGCGAGACCGCTGCGTACTGCTCTAAGTACAGTCCCAACGCACGCACACTAGTACAAGTAAGGAAAGGGGAAAGACAAGTCCCTTAGGGGCATACCCCGAGGGTGACGTGCACTGAGAGGGGGAACCACTGCTAGCTACGGGGACCTCGACTACCGCCCCGTCTCCTCCGCCCGACGCGCGCCCTGCCGCTGCTGAGAAGACTCGCCTGGAAAACAGAGGGATGAGCTTCACAACAGAAGCTCAGTAGGGACTACCAATCTCCTACTGGCTCTAAACAGGCAGAGGAACATATAAACTATTAATAAAGGAAAGACGGCAGTTATATCTTTCTACCTACAAAAGGAAGCGGCGGAAGCGAAGCTAAAGCTAACACGGTACGGAAAGTACTCTCGGTCGGAAACTCCGTACGACTGCTCGTCGTGACCACCACACGGCTAGTAAACACAGACGGAGGGGACTCCGCCTGGACAGAGAACACTAGCTACGGAAAGCACCACCACTAGTCAAACGGTCAGGCGCGTCCACCGACGTCTTATCCTCGACCTAGGTCCTGGCCCTCGCATCTCGTCAGAGCGAGGTAGGACACAAGCAACACAACAGTAACCGCCGTAGTCTGGCCGGACTACGGTCTCACGCCTGGCCTCTCTAAGCGGTCCGGGGCCGCAAAGAGCGAGGCAGTGAGAAGAAGGACTGGCTGGCCTGCGCCGGGTAGAACTCCAAACTGTCCTCGGCGTCCCAGACCAACCACAAGAGCTCTGCAAGCGACTCACACGCCACTGTCCTAACCACCGTTTTCCCCTCAGCTCCAGAGTCCGCCTGGTGGCTGCCAACTCGAGCACACTCGTAGCCCGGAGTACTCCCTCAACAGGCTCCCGAGGACGGGGGTCCCAGGTAACGGTAACAACCTCTCGCACGGGACAAGCCCTCAAGTGCCGCGCACGGGCGAACGACTAGTGTGAGACCGTACTAGGGAACTAGCACAGGTGCCACGGGTACAGTAAAGCGAAAACGGAAGCGGCGGAAGCACAACCTGCCTCTGGCTGAGAAGGCGACATAGGGTATGTCGCTTCAAGAAGGCGACACCCCCCTGTCGCAATCCATTAAACCAGAAGGCGACATAGGGTATATCGCATTCAATAAGGCGACATTCACCCTGTCGCAATACCAGTCAGAAGGCGACACATGGTATGTCGCCTTCAGGCCAGACGGGGGTTCGGGAGCTCTCTCTCCGGGAACCTCCCCAAAACGGGAGAAACACTACACGGCGAGGGAGGGGAGCATGCTCATCATGCTAGAAAGCCAGTAAACACACAAACCACCCTCGAATACCCCAAGAACATGGATTCTACGCTCGGAGGAAACCTCACTCACACGAGCATGGAAACTCACACTCCCCAAACCCCAACCACACAGGAACCACAATCTAGACGGGGAGGGGATCATGCTTAGGGTGAGAGGATCAAGAGTCCCTACCTCCACGCGAAGAACGACCGTTGGGGCCTTCTCGTAGGAGAAACGTCTCCTCCTCGCACCGCACGGCACGAACGCGACCCCTGCACGAACGGAGCGACACCCTCCTCAGCACGGCCGCCTCAACACGGGGGAGGCACCCCCAAAACCACCGGAGCTCCGAGAGGGTGAGAGGGAGAAAGGGGGAGAGGAAAACGCGAGAGAGGGGAAAGGGCTCGGGCGCCCGGGCTTTAAGCCCGGATCTTGAGAAGGCGACACACCTTGTGTCGCATTGGGAAACAGAAGGCGACATAGGGTATGTCGCAATGCCACTGACAACGGTCAAATCTCGGAATTCGAAAAAGTGAAGGCGACAGCCATCTTGTCGCGTTCACCCGACACCGCCAGCCGTACTGACACAAAGGACGCCTGTCTCGTCTGTCAGACTGCGTCTGGGGCGACGCGATGGGAAGGCGACATAGGTATGTCGCCTTCAAGAAGACGACACACCCCCTGTCGCAATCCATCAAACCAGAAGGCGACATAGGGTATGTCGCCTTCAAGAAGGCGACATACCCCCTGTCGCAATATGAAGCAGAACCAGACATTGCTCACGATCAGAACCACGTCGCGACAGTCGCCCTGCCGCGACCCAGAGGACGGGCCAAGGGCCCAAGGGGGCCGGGTGTTACACTGGGAAGGAACTACCTGCGTCTGAACCTCTGCACTCCAAACACGAGTCCGCAAGGTGTCTGCCTCCAACGCTGCCGCTGTCTGATAGGCCGCATCCAAGTCTGTGACACGAGCAACTATCAGCGCCTGCCTGAGCTCTGGCCTCAAGCCTCTCACAAACTGCTGAGTCCTCAAACCCTCATCTCCCATAATCTGCGGAGCATAACGCCCTAACTCCACAATCTGGCCCTGTACTGCACCACAGTAGAGTCCCTCTGCTGCAAGTCCAGAAACTGGTACAACCTCTCCGTCCGGACGTAAGTAGGACAGAAGGCTCTCTCAAAGAACAACAACTCCTGCCACGGAATCTGTCTCAGTGGTGAGACTGAAAAGTAGTCTCCCACTCAGCGGACCACCAAGTCAACGCCTGCGCCTGCAACTGGTAACTGGCTAGGAGCACTCGCTCCTCTGGAACACACTCCATGGAACGAAAAGTCCGCTCCACTGCATCTAGCCAAGCTCGCGCTACATCTGGATCAGGCTGGCCCAAAAACTGAGGTGGCTGAAACTGCAAAAACTCCCCAACACCCTCCCAGTACCACCCTGGGTACCCGCGTCACGGTGCTGAGCAACAAACTGAGCCATCCCCTCAAGAAAATGAGTCATGTCTAATCCCTGAGCTACCTGAGGTGGAGGTGGCGGCGGCGGAACAATACCACTATGTGCGTCCTGTGGCAAAGGCTGCGTCTGCTGAGGTGGCGGAGCATCTCCACCTCCGGACAAATCGCCTGCTCGGCTACTCCCTCTCTAGGACGTCGCCTAGGCGCCATAGAACTACACACAGAACAAAAATACACACATAATACACTAATTAACTCCGGGCTACATTGCTGCACTGTACTCTTTAGACTCTGAGTTAACATGATGGGTATTTCCTTATATATATCTCATCAGACCAGGCTCTGATACCAAACTGTAACGACCCAGAATCCGCATTACCAGTAACAACCAGTAACCCGAATTCTGACCCGCTAACCCACGAGACAAGCTCGGAGGGTAGGAAGTGAAAGTCCGAGGAGACTATATGTAAGAAGATACACACCATGCAAAGCAGTAAAATTCCACTATATGAACATATCATATATAATCTCAGAGTCTGAGACAAAGTACAGAGTACAGAAGTACAACAAAAAGGTACAACTCACTGCAGCTAGGGAGCACCAACACCGGAGTGGCTAGACTCGCCTGGAACGGAGTCGACGAAGACCCACCTGAAAGGGAAGGAGTGAGTCTCAAGAAAAGAGACCCAGTAGGGAAAAGTAACCCCACCGGCAACTAAACTAAAGTGCGGAAAGTAAAAACTAAAAGTAAGTACACGTCGCACCACAACACAAAACTGTAAACCACGCGGCTCAGTAACACACACCACACACACAGCAAGTAGGACTCAGCTAGGGTCTGTGGCTCGGCGTCCCGTCACCACAGAGGCTCTCAACCCCAGCCACGTGTGCACACTACAGACGCTCTCTCTCGCGTCTGGTCACGACCGGTTTTTCCCCTACGCTTGACCTAGCGGTAGAGAAGGTGCTCCCCGGAGACCGGCTCAAAACCACCAAAAGGAGTACGCACAGGACAGAGTCGCACTCGATGTCCCGGCTCACTAGCGGAGGACAACCACACGCTAGTCGTCTAGACGGAGTCGCACCCACGCTAGGTAACACAACAGAAACGGGTACACGGTAACGCAACGCGCGTACAACAGACGGAACACACTCAACGTCTGAAACCCCGTACAGTAGTAAACACCTCGTGCCACAAACAACTACTCTTACACACAGGCGGAGTCACACTCTAAGCCTGGCCCACTTGTGCTTTAGGGCGGACATCACATGTCAATCGTCTCTAATCACACAACTCATTTTGCTGGGACACAGGATATAATGTCCTGATCGATTGCCGCCAAAAAGGGTAAACGGCAACCCCTATGCCGCCAACAATAACTAAACGGCAGTCGACCTTGTCGTTTAACTCATCCCTGAAGATCTCAACGTCAACAGATGTGGACGTTGATATCTTCAGTCCCCATACCCAGAACTGAACCGAATCAGTCCCAATGGGCAGAAAAACTTAACTAAACCCTGACTGATGGAGGGAAACACTTCCTCTCATCAATCTACACTACCAGAATATCATAAATAGACAATCTAACACCTAGATTATCCAACCACCCTCAATTCCGGCATGATATAACCCAAACCCTAACCATGATTTGCACATCAATTAAGTTAATTGGACATGCTGGTTTGCTGGGGAAGGTTACAGGGGTTAAGTCCCTACCTCAGAACGCTTAATTAATCCCCAAACAGCCACCAATCGCACCGGATCTCCCCAAAGACTCCGCGCGAATCACGCCAAAACCTTGCGATTCCGCCCGATCTAGCAACGCCACACGATCCAGGGGCTTTCCACGAGCTCAAATCACTCAACAGAAGCTACAGGAAACAGAAAGGCTAAGGTGGAAGGAAGGAGGGAAAGAAGAAGAAGAAGCTCTGCTCTCGGGCTGTCCTATTTCAACAGGACTAGTTAGTCGACGTCCACATCTGTGGTCGCCAACTGAACCGCCAACAGACTGACGTCCATATCCCCTGCCACTGAGTTCAACCTCAGACGTCCACATCGCTGGACGCTGACTCAGACTTAACGGCAAGCCCTGGCCGTCAACAGCAAGTCAACGACAATGGTCTTGTCGTCGACCACACAGAACCACTACAGACCCAATAAGGATCCATTAAAAACCTGAGACCTTACAGCTACTAACTAGCAACGGTACGGAAGAACACCATGGTCAGAAACTCCGTAGAACCTGCACGTCGTGACCACCACACAACTGGCTACACAGATAGGGGGAACCCTACCTGGACAAGAGACACTAGCTATGGAAAACGCTACTACTGGTCAACCTGTCAGGTGCATCCACTGACGTCTTATCCTCAACCTAGGTTCAAACCTCCACGTCTCGTCAGAGTGGGGCAGGAACACAAGTAACACAACAGTAACTGCCATAGTCTGGCCGGACTACGGTCCCATGCCTGGCCTCTCACTACAAGAAAAAATGGGTTTAGTGACTAAAATTGTCGATGAAGGATTTTTTGTCACAAATCTGTGACCGAAAACTTTCGGTCACTAATCAACCACTGATAGTGACTGAACCTTTTCAGTCACTGATGCTTGCTCTCAGTGACCGAAGCTATTCGTTCGCTATTTCGATCACTAATATAGGACTGAACATAGTTAGTCACTATGACGGTCACTATTTTAGTGACCGAAATAGTGACTAAATAGTGTCGGTCTCTATCAGCGACTGAAGAATCGGTCACTAATCGGTCACTATCTTAGCGATCGACGTAGAGACGGACTTTATCGGTCATGGATTTTAGTTGACTGGAATAGCGACCAACGTGCTTCGGTCACTAATCGGTCTCTATATTTTTAATTATTTTTTTAATATATATATAAATATTAACAAAATAACCGGTATAAATAAAACTATAAAATGTCCACAACAATAATAAAATTGTCCACAGCAATAATAAAACATCAATGTCCACAACAATAATAAAAATGTCCACAATAATACATAACAATGAAATGAAAATCATGAATCCTCATCCTCATGCTCCTCGTCCTTGTCTCCTCCCACGCCACTCGATGAAGGAACCTACAATAGATATATAAATATCAGGTTAAAATTAAATAATACTATAAGTAATAAATTATTTAAATTTGTAGATTTCATTCACTCACTTTTAAACTAAACCAACTTGCTTAACATGAATTTGAGTGTCGTGCTCAAACCGGGAGTCCGAATTGAACTCTGTCAGTTTCCACAAGTCACACTCATCGCCGCGACTGTGCTGGAACAAATAGGAGGCCGATTGGATTAGTATTTCTAATTTTGGACCCCCAAACCTAGCTAAGTTCTACATTTTTAAACAAAACAAAATAAAAATAACTTGCTTAAAGTGAATTTGAGCGTCGAGCTCAAACTGGGAGTTCGAACTGAACTCCGTCAGTTTTCAAAAGTCACAACCATCACCCTAGCCATACTGGAAAAAATCGGCGGCCAATCGGATTAGTATTTCTAATTTTGGACCCCCAAACCTAAGTTCTTCCTTTTTAAACTAAACTAACTTGAATAAGATGAATTTGAGCGTTGAGCTCAAACCGGAGTCCGAATTGAACTACGTCAGTTTCCACAAGTCACAACCATTGCCCTGGCCGTGTTGGAAAAATCTGGAGGCCAATCGGATTAGTATTTCTAATTTTGGACCCCCAAACCTAAGTTCTTCATTTTTAAACTAAACTAACTTGCTTAAGATGAATTTGAGCGTCGAGCTCAAATTGGGAGTACAAATTGAACTCCATCAGTTTCCACAAGTCACAATCATCGCCCCGGTCGTACAGGAAAAAACCAGAGGCCAATCGGATTAGTATTTCAAATTTTGGACCCCCAAACCTATGTTCTTCATTTTTTAACTAAACTAACTTGCTTAATGTGAATTTGAGTGTCGTGCTCAAACCGGGAGTCCGAATTGAACTCCGTCAGTTTTCACAAGTCACACTCATCGCCCCGACTGTGCTGGAACAAACCGAGGCCGATTGGATTAATATTTCTAATTTTGGTTCCCTAAACCTAGCTAAATTCTTCCTTTTAAAATAAAACAAAATAAAACTAACTTGCTTAATGTGAATTTGAGCGTCGAGCTCAAACCGAGAGTCCGAACTAAACTTTGTCAGTTTTCACAAGTCGCAACCATTGCCCTGGCCGTGCTGGAAAAAACTAGAGGGCAATCAGATTAGTATTTCTAATTTTTGACCTCCAAACCTAAGTTCTTATTTTTTAAACTAAACTAACTTGATTAAGATGAATTTGAGTGTCGAGCTCAAACCGGGAGTTTGAATTGAACTCCGTCAGTTTCCACAAGTCACAACTATCGCCCTGGCTATGCTGGAAAAAATCGGAGGCCAATCGGATTAGTATTTCTAATTTTGGACCCCCAAACCTAAGATCTTCATTTTTAAACTAAACTAACTTGCATAATATGAAGTTGAGCATTGAGCTCAAACCGGGAGTCCAAATTGAAATTCGTCAGTTTTCACAAGTCATAATCATCGCCATGGCCGTATTGGAAACAATCGGAGGCCAATCAGATTAGTATTTATAATTTTGGACCCCCAAACCTAAGTTCTTCATTTTTAAACTAAACTAACTTGCTTAATGTGAATTTGAGCGTCGAGCTCAAACCGGGAGTCCGAATTGAAGTCCGTCAGTTTTCACAAGTCACACTCATCGCCCCGACCGTGCTGGAACAAACCAGAGGCCAATTGGATTATCATTTCTAATTTTGGACCCCCAAACCTAGATAAGTTCTTCCTTTTTAAAGAAAATAAAACTAAAATTGACTGTTAAAATTGAAAAACTAAAATAAAATCAATTTACTCATATGAGGGGCCCATGCTGATGTCGATGGTGCTGCCTGAGGAGTAATGTTGACCTCGGAGAGGGCCTGGGAGATAGCCTGGGAGAGGGCCTCGGAGAGCTAGGCTTGGACAGCGTCGGGCACCTGCGTCTACATCGTGTGGACTAGACAAAACTCCATTGTTTGGGCCAGACGAGACTCCAAACCGGAGATCGTATCTACAATGAAGCCCATCATCTCACTAGGAGATGTACCTAGAGCACCAATTTTGGTCAATGCACTAGTCTGTGAGGATGAACTCGAGCCGCCAGATAACACCCTGCTCATGTCCATACTGTGCCCAAAACCATACACATGGCCTTTCTTTGGGGCACCAGATGCCACAACCCATACCTCAGGATCTAACTGCGGCTGCATCTCCTCCCCGGCATACTTCTCTGTCATCTATTGGCTATACGACTCCTAGAAAAAAAAATGACACTGTAATATTAATTTGTAATGAGAAAAATTAAATAGTGAATACCTTGTAAATACTTACCGCAACCTCTCGGGCTCTGTCACTAATGTACTAATTTGACCCCTTTTTCTTATGTGTCTTATCAAACAACTCCTGAAATGTCAGAGGCTGTTTCAGCTCCTTTTCCTATTTCATAGAAAAACATGACATAAATGAGTACCTATATGAATAAAATATATCACAAACGGACATATGACTTACCAATCTGGACTGATGGGTTGCAAAGGAGATGGACCCACTTGTATGCATGTTGGCCTCTAGATTGGTAGCCCGATTCACTTTCATTGTTGTGGAGGTTTGTTGCCATCTCCCTGCGGCCCATATGTTGCATAGACTTTCCCAGTAGTCTCTCCTCATCCATGTCGGTGCGCGCTCCCTCCAAACAGTCGGGTCTGCACTCTGACAAACTTTCTGTGCGTTTTTCCTCGCATTATACAACAAATGCTTAAATTTTGATCGGGCGATGGTCGTCCATACTAATCGAGACCGCGCCTCGTTCGAATGACGCGTGAATCAATGATTGCTCTGTACAGATAAGAGTTAGTTAACTGAATGTAGGAATAAGAAAACAAGTAAATTATAAAAAGAAATTACATACCACGAACATCTGATACAACAACTGTTGGACCTCCATCGGGAAATCATTGAATCTATGAATTGGCCCAGGAAAGTGTTCCTGAATTGTTCTTATGATGAATTGAGATGCTTGGGCGGGCTCTATTTTATCACTGTAATTATGTAACTTGTTACAATGAATTTATGAACTAAATATACCTCCTTAATAAAAGATACATATAAGTTTATTACGTACCCATTTATCCACACGTCCCACAGAGTGCTGTCATAAAAACTGCATCCCCCCTCCTTTAGACTAACAGCATCCTCTGCCTCTGGCACCGTAGATGCACCAGCCAAAAAAGCTGGAGGTGCGGAAGCACTCGGTCCTAAACAAAAATGAACAACGACATAAGCAATGTACAAGAATATAAATAATGACTATACAAATACTTACAAATTTAAATATACATACTTGCTACTGTAGGAGGAGAAGGTGTAGACTAACCCGAGCATGTAAGATTTTAATGGTATAAGAATCAATGCACAATGAAAGTACAACTTTAAATATACATACCTGCTACTAGAGGAGGAGGCACAGAGGAAGGACCAACAGCTGTAACAATTTAAATGGCATAAATAATATGTATAAATAATACACAAAGAAAAATACAACTTTAAATATACAATATATAAGAATATAAATAATGACTATACAAATACTTACAAATTGAAATATACATACCTTCTACTCTAGCAGGAAGAGGTGTAAACTCACCCAAACCTGTAAGAATTTTAATAGCATACGAATCAATGCACAATGAAAGTACAACTTTAAATAAGCATACCTGCTGCTAGAGGAGGAGGGACAGAGGAAGAACCAGAAGCTGTAACAATTTAAATGGCATTAATAATATGTATAAATAATACACAAAGAAAAATACCAAAGAAAAATATACAGACCTGATGCCACACACACAACACCCCTCCACTGCTGCTGCTCCTCCAGAATTGGAGCCCGATCGTGCTTCACACACCATATCTTCATAGGGAATATAAAAATTAATGTTCATTAGTCAATTGCTTATATTGAAAGTGGGCAACTTTAAATATACTGAACAGATGTGAAAAAATTTCTACCCACTTTTAAACGATATCCATTTCCTCCTCAGATGATGACGATATATCTAATTTAGCCCCATCTTCATCATCATCTTCACATTCATCACCGGTATTTCCTCCTCCTCATCAGAACGTTCACATTGTTGAACCACTCCTATATTTTACCCTTTTATTTTGTGATAATAAATTTATGTTTAATTAATTATTATTATTAAAAATATTTAATATTTGTTTTTCCTTAATAAATATAAATTTACATGATTAATTGAATATTAAAATATTTATTACCATGATTTTTCTAATAATAAATTAAATATCATGATTTTCTAATAATAAATTTTATGACATTATTCTATAATGATTTGCACTAAACAGATAAATGGATTCCATTCAATATATATGGATTTCAGTTCAAAGTGCCACACGATTTTGGTCTCATAACGATTTGATAAGTGACTCTCATAAGGATTCCTTTGTACCCACACAGATTACCACACAGATTACCACACAAATTACTACACAGATTACCACACAGATTACCACACAGATTACCACACAGATTACCACACAGATTATCACACAGATTATCACATAGACTCATTTGTAACTCATAAGGATTCCTTTGTAACTCACACAGACCTCTCACATGGATCCTTTGTAACTCTCTCATAAGGATTCCTTTGTAACTCTCATAAGGATTTGCTCTCACATCGATTCCTTTGTAAAATATGGATTTCACTTAAACATAGATTCATTTTATATTTCAAAATATTTTTTGGCATCTAGTGAAAAAGTCAAATATTCTTGATTTGCGTAATCCTTTATCTTTCTGACAGGAGATCTTTTTGCTTAACTTTCTAGATCTCTACTCTCCTGCCAACAAAAGAGAGATTACTTACCACTTCTAGGTGGCAACAGGAAACATAGATGTATGAGCCTTTTTGACAGAAACACTCTTTTATCTAAACACTTCTTCTATGCTTGCAGACCTCGTAGACCACAATTATTAGAAGAAAGAGAAGATGAGCAACGGCTAGAACTCCAACGGATTTATTCAAATTGCTCATATAAAAGATGAAGCAAGGCTGAAGAAGAACTGAGAGCTTTTCCTGAAGATCTTTTGAATGAGTGTACAACCAGTGAGGAACCTGAACTCCAAATACACTCAAAGAAAAAGAGAGAAAGAGCCTGAGCCCAAGAAGAAGTGTTCAAGCATCTGAAGCACTGAAGCATTCAAGCTCCTTCTCCTCTCTCTCTCTCTCTCTCTGTGCATCTTGTAAATCTGGGGGAGAGAGTCTTTTGCTGAGAGTTCTTGTAGTTGGTTTTTATTTGTTCCAACTCTCAGCTTTGTTCTTTCTTTTCTAAGAAAGACTTCTGTCCAGCTGTAGGACTGTATACAGTGTGTAACCCAGCTAGGGTTTGTGTCTAGCAGAACCGCACTGGGGTTTGTACTAGGAGGTTGGCTTCTTTACCTGTAAGAGAAGTGGGCTGCCTTCTTGCCCGGGAAAGAGAAGAAGACCAGCTGGGGTGCTGGGTGTTGTAGTGTCTTAAGGGGGACTGTACCCTTGGTTAGTGAAATCCCAAGAGGTTGCTTGGGGACTGGACGTAGGACTTCCATGTGGGAAGGGCCGAACCAGGATAAATTCCTTGTGTCTTTTGTCTGATTGTTTATTTGCTTCCGCACTACTACTCTTTATCACACTAAACTAACCAAACCTTCGAGTGTTAATTTCTGTGTTTAAGTTTATATTATATTTCAGAAAACCTATTCACCCCCCTCTAGGTTAGTTTGCTGCCGTACCAAAAGGGCCACAAGTGGTATCAGAGCGAGTCTCTGAACTTTCAAGAAGATCTAACGATCTTAGAGCAAAGATCCATGGCAGCTCAAGGATATGCTGAAGGTCAATCAGTCACCAGACCTCCATTCTTTGATGGAGAGGACTACCAATATTGAAGATGAGAATGGAATGCTTCATTCGAGGCACAGACTTTGATCTATGGCAGGTAATCGAGGTAGGTGATTATGTTATTGTTCCTATTCCAGGCACTACTGCCATTACAGCAGCAGATAAAAGTAAATTATCTTTAAAACTTTAAAGCTAAGAACTATTTATGTTGCGCTTTATCCAAAAGGAATTCAGTAGAGTATCTGCATGCAAATCTGCTAAAGAAATTTGGGATAAACTGCAGATAACTTATGAAGGAACGGATAAAGTGAAACAACTAGAATAGATATTCTTGTTTCACAATATGAACAATTTAAAATGCTTCTAAACGAAATATTACTCAAATGTATAATAGATTTTCAAGCATAGTAGTTGGTTTTAAGCTCTCTTGGTAAAACTCTTTCTAATGAGGAAATCGTTAGGAAGATACTTAGGTCTTTAACCATTTCATGGACACCTAAAGTAACTGCTATTGAAGAGGCCCATGATTTAAACAAATTGTCGATTGAAAATTTAATAGGTTCTCTCATGGCACATGAAATAAATATGGAGCGACTATCTGAAAGCTCATCTAAGAAAAATGTACTAATGCTCTTAAAGTTGCAGCTGCTCCTTCCACTTCTTCTTCTTCTAGTTCCAAAAATGCAGATTCTGAAGACAGTGACGTAGATGAAGTACTGTCCAAGCTTCAGAAAATTCTCAAGAAGAAAAAAATGGATCAAGAAGGATTCAAAAGAAAGAAAAGAAAGAAAAGGAACCAGTCTGCTATGAATGCAGAAAACCTGGACATCTGAGACCAGCTTGTCCAAGGTTAAAGAAGAATGGTCAAACCGAAAAGCTCAAGAAGCAGCACAAGAATTTAAAAGAAAAGCCATGGCAGCTGCTTGGGAAAATGATGAGGCCACAAGCTCCGAAACATCAAGCTCAGAATCGGAGAAAGAGCAGGTAAATCTTGCCCTCATGGCAAGACTAGATGAGGTACATTCTGACTCATTTTTTGATTCTTGCACAGATTCAGGATCAGAATCTGAAGATTTTGATCATGTTTTTAATGAACTTTATGATAAACACAAGGTTGTTGTAAAAGAATTGAAAAATATCAAGAATAACCTTACTTGTTTGGAAAACACTAATTCTGATCTTAAATCAGAAATGGAACATTAGAAGATCAATTAAAAGAATGTAAAGATAATAATTATCTTTTAAATGAAGATTTAAAAAGTAAGAATAATGAGAAGATAGAGTTAGAAGAAAAATTGAAAACTCTAACTGAAGAAAATCTTTATTTAAAAGAATCAGTTAGAAAATTAACTAAAGGAAAAACATCTTAGCCTATGCTTAAAAGGATCAAAATCTGGAAATGACAAACAAGGGCTTGGTTTACACCTCCAGAAAAAGGAAAACAAGTAATAAACTCAAGAAAATATCATTTACCAAAATTTGTAAAAGAAACCAAAATGCCTCAGAAAAAAGGACCTGAAACAACCAAGCTTTATCAAAAGAAAAAGGTTTCTAAAAATTATGTTCAAATCATGCATCACAAAGACAATAAGAACTGCAAAACAAATTATATTCATTGCTGCTCTCATTGCAATAAACTAGGACACACTGTGAACACCTGCACAACTAAGCACTTAGTTTGGATTCCTAAAGGTTATTTTCATGCATCTAACCATCAAGGACCCAAAAAGATTTGGGTACCTACTTCTGAGTAGTTTATTTGCAGGATGGCCTTGGAGCATCAGGAACAAAGGATGCTCAAGGCACTGGTGACTGCCAACTCTTCATCCATCTCATATCTGAAGAGGGAGTAGTCATTAATTTATTTGTAAATTTTAATATTACTAATAATTATTTTCAAGTTTCATTCAGGTGGCGTCTCTCATTCAGGGGGAGCACAGACTAAGGGGGAGTTATTCATTTATGTCAATCATTGTTGAACCCCTCAATGGTAAGAATTTCTTTCACAAAGGGGAGAGAATGCAATGGTAAGAACCTTCCTTTTGGTTTGTGACAAAAAGGGGGAGAGTATGCATGGTATGCATTATCTGTGAATTTTCTGTTTTCTATGCTTACGTATTTTTGTCAGAAAATTCTCATAAATTTTGTCATCACTAAAAAGGGGGAGATTGTTAAACCACTCCTATATTTTACCCTTTTATTTTGGTGATAATAAAATTTATGTTTAATTAATTAATTATTAAAAATATTTAATATTATGTTTTTCTTAATAAATATAAATTTACATGATTAATTGAATATTAAATATATTTATTACCATGAATTTCTAATAATAAATTAAATATCATGATTTTCTAATAAATATAATTTTATGACATTATTCTATAATGATTTGCACTAAACAGATAAATGGATTCCATTCAATATATATATGGATTTCAGTTCAAAGTGCCACATCAATTTGGTCTCATAACGATTTGATAAGTGACTCTCATAAGGATTCCTTTGTACCCCACAGATTACCACACAAATACCACACAAATACTACACAGATTACCACACAGATTACACACAGATTACCACACAGATTATCACACAGATTATCACACAGATCCTTTGTAACTCATAAGGATTCCTTTGTAACTCACACAGACCTCTCACATGGATTCCTTTGTAACTCTCATAAGGATTCCTTTGTAATCTCATAAGGATTTGCTCTCACATCGATTCCTTTGTAAAATATAGATTTCACTTAAACATAGATTATTTTATATTTCAAATATTTTTTGGCATCTAGTGAAAAAGTCAATATTCTTGATTTGCGTAATCCTTTATCTTTCTGACAGGAGATCTTTTTGCTTAACTTTCTAGATCTCTTCTCTCCTGCCAACAAAAGAGAGATTACTTACCACTTCTGGGTGGCAACAGGAAACATAGATGTATGAGCCTTTTTGACAGAAATACTCTTTTATCTAAACACTTTCTTCTATGCTTGCAGACCTCGTAGACACCAAATTATCAGAAGAAAGAGAAGATGAGCAACGGCTAGAACTCCAACGGATTTATTCAAATTGCTCATATAAAAGATGAAGCAAGGCTGAAGAAGAACTGAGAGCTTTTCCTGAAGATCTTTTGAATGAGTGTACAACAGTGAGGAACCTGAACTCCAAATACACTCAAAGAAAAAGAGAGAAAGAGCCTGAGCCCAAGAAGAAGTGTTCAAGCATCTGAAGCACTGAAGCATTCAAGCTCCTTCTCCTCTCTTCTCTCTATCTCTCTGTGCATCTTGTAAATCTGGGGGAGAGAGTCTTTTGCTGAGAGTTCTTGTAGTTGGTTTTTATTTGTTCCAACTCTCAGCTTTGTTCTTTCTTTTCTAAGAAAGACTTCTGTCCAGCTGTAGGACTGTATACAGTGTGTAACCCAGCTAGGGGTTTGTGTCTAGCAGAAACGCACTGGGGTTTGTACCAGGAGGTTGGCTTCTTTACCTGTAAGAGAAGTGGGCTGCCTTCTTGCCCGGGAAAGAGAAGAAGACCAGCTGGGGTGCTGGGTGTTGTAGTGTCCTTAAGGGGGACTGTACCCCTGTTAGTGAAATCCCAAGAGGTTGCTTGGGGACTGGACGTAGGACTTCCATGTGGGAAGGGCCGAACCAGGATAAATTCCTTGTGTCTTTGTCTGATTGTTTATTTGCTTCCGCACTACTACTTTATCACACTAAACTAACAAACCTTCGAGTGTTAATTCTGTGTTTAAGTTTATATTTTAGATTTCAGAAAAACCTATTCACCCCCCCTCTAGGTTAGCTTGCTGCCGTACCAAAGGGCCAACACATTCATATCTTTCGCCTTCCACTACTCCCTTTTATCTCATGTGGATCGACTTCTTCGACCTCATTTCCTTTAGACAAGCAAATTGGTGCTTCAGATTCGTCTTCTCCAGTATGAGCTGTGAACTCTACATTTCCAACCAAGTCTTCTTGAAAGAATTCGGCGTTGACCTCTTTAGGTGTCTGATCAGTCATGTCCAATTCATAATCAGAGAATAATCTTGACTTAACTCTGCAAACTGCTCACCAATCATTTCGTTCTTTGTTCGTAGATGATGGATAGCTTGTATAGTACACTTGCTGGGCTTGTGAGGCTAAAATAAATGGCTCATAAGTATTCAATTTCGACTTATGTTTAAGCTCGACAATCCCATACGTTGTGTCATTTCAAATAGAATTCGGATCAAACCAATGACACTTGAACAAGAATATATGATTGTCTTGTCCTAGATATTGCAACTATAAGATCTTCTCTACAATACCATAGTAGTCATATTCACTTTCATTGTATGTACTTCCTTTAACACATACGCCACTGTTCATGGTAGACTTACTCTGCCCATAGTCTTTTATATGAAATCTATACCCATTCACAATAAATCAAGGATAGTTCTGTGCAATTCTCGATGGGTCATAGGCTATCTGACGAACTCTTTCATCAGTAATTAAATCTTGTTCAACCTACGTATAGAGAAGACCAGTTAAAAAGTGAACATAACTTATCTTTCATACTCTTTGAGCTTGTACACTTACACGTTTTCTTAGCCATAAGGCCAATGACTTCTCTCGTTCTTTTTCAACCTCATAATCACTGAGATGTGGATTTCTTTGAATTATTTCTGAATCAAATTGTCTGCAATATGAATGGAAGACCACCTTCAATAGCTAGAATAAGGGCAAAGAAGTTATATACACAATAAATTGTGAGTTTAGCACTTACTCAACATAACACTCTAGCTCAACACAATTTAAAAGAATATATATCTCTACGGCGCATAACTCTCTATCATCCAGCATGCGAGTTGAAGAACATCCGAAGGCAAGTTTAGGATGATTAAATATGGTGACTTGATCTGAACACACAGATTTCCCCCCCCATCATCATTACGTGGAGGTTGAGTACGACGAGTTTGTATGTCTGCTTCAAAGTACATCGAACAAAAGTTTGAGATTTCCTCTATAATGTATGCCTGAGCAATAGAACCCTCCACTTATGCTTTATTTCAGACTTTCATTTTGAGGTCATGCATACACCTACATCAACAATGTACAAGACAAATGGGAAACATATCATATATAAGGTGCAATTCTAAGAAGAACAGTGTTAATATTCGCATATAACTCTCAAAGATACATCCATCTATATTGTACTCGCCCTCCGACTTTAGCTTCATATGGTAGATGTACGAGTAAATGCTCCATCGAATTGAAGAATGCAGGCAAAAATATCTTCTCCAACTTGCATACGATGGTGACCACATTCTGTTCGATAGTTTGCACATCCTCAAGCCTAAGTTCTGATGCACACAAAATCATGAAAAATCGACTCAGCTCAGACAATGCTCCCTATATAGGCTTCGACAACATGTCACGAAATGTAATAGTTAGCAACCTTCGCATGAACACATGGCAGTCATGACTCTCCATTCCATATATTTTTCCCTCACTGACCTTGATAGAACGAGCAATATTAGACACATAACCGTCAAGAAATCTCAACTGTTTCAGCCACTGACACACTTCCTTTACTTGTCCTCCTCCAAGCACATAAATTGTTTTTGGTTTAATTGATTTCCCATTTACTTTAACAAGTTCTAACTCTGAACGTTTACAAAGCATGGACAAGTCCAAACGTGTATTCCCGTTGTCCTTTGTTTTACCTTTTATGTCCATAACGGTGTTGAACACATTATCAAAGACATTTTTCTCGATATGCATCACATCTAGGTTGTGCCGCACAAGAAGAGTCAACCAATAAGGTAGCTCCCAGAAAATGCTTCTCTTCACCATGTTGTGCTCCTTCCCAAAACCTAAAAAGTGTCGAGTACTGCCCATCAGTTGTGTGATATTCGGCAAATTTTCTACACGTGCTGCCATATGATGACCGGACAACCTCTCGAATATAACTTCATCTCGTTCCATTCTGTTCTTTAGGAATGCATCTTTTTGTCTTCTGAAAGGGTGATTAGCTGCTAAAAACTGTCGATGGCAATCAAACCAGCAAGACTTCCCACCATGTTTAAGTACAAATGATTTGGTATTATCCATACAGCAAGGACATACTAGCCTCTCATATGTGCTCCAACCACATAGCATTCCATATGCAAGAAATCACTTATCGTCCACATCAATGCTGCCCTCAAGGTGAAATTTTACTTTCTAGATGCATCATAAGTATTGACCCCCTGAGTCCATAATAATTTCAATTCATCAATAAATGGTATGAGATAGATGTCTATATTTTTTGTAGGACTTTTAGGACCAGGAATCAATAAAGACATAAACAAATTCTGTCGCTTCATGCACATGGTCGGAGGAAGGTTGTATGGTGTCACAAACATCGGCCAGTTGGAGTAGGAAGCCACTGAACCTCCAAATGGATTGAATCCATCAGTGTACAAACCAAGCCTCACATTACGCGACTCCCTTGAGATGATAGGATGAGCATGGTTGAAATGAGTCCAAGCTTCGTCATCTACAGGATGATTCCCGATGTACTCTTTCTGCGTGCCACCTCATATGTCGAGGTGTCTTTGAAGACATATACATCTGCTGCAGTCTTGGTATAAGGGGGAAATATCGCAATGTCGCATAAGGTATATCCTTTCCCCTAATATTGGCCCCTCTTTTAGGTTTAAACCTATCATGATGGCAAATAGAACATGATACCTTATATGCATCCTCTTTGTGATACAACATACAATGATTAGGACATGCATCTATTTTCACATATCCAAGTCCTAAATTATTGACCATCTTCTTGGCATGATAAAAATTTGGAGGCAACTTCTCATCTCGAGGTAACATGCTCTTGATGATGAGGAGGAGACGATCAAAGCAATTCTCACTTATATGAAATTCAGATTTCAAGTTCAGCAACTGTGACACCACTGACAACCACGTGTGTTTTTGACAACCATCCCACAATGTCTCATCAGCATTCTTAAGTAACTGATAGAATCTTTCGGCTCCCTTGTTCAGCATGTCTTCAGCGTATACAAGATCCTCATGTACATTGAATGTGGGACTAGTAGCATCTACAACCAAACACACGTACATACTTGTGCCTTCCACATTACTAGGCTCGTGCGACCAGAGCTCCTCACCATGACATGTCCAATTCATAAACCTTCAACAAACCCTTTTCTGTATAAATGGCATTGAACCTCCCATGGTGAATTCCTCTTCAACTTTTTACAAATCATACAAGGACAATGGATGCAACCTTCGCTTCTACTGCTGTATTTGGATTCCCCAACGTAAACTGAAAGAAAGTCTCAACTCCGACCCTAAACTCCAAAGACACCACATGATGAACTATTCTACGATACACTCATGAACGGTCTGAAGCTATTTTTTTCCTGCGCCCAATCAATATTAATAGATAAATAACTTTAAAATTCAAACTCACACATCCTTCGATGCAATCGAAATGAATAGGAAGGGTTATATTATTTAGATTATCACTTTTACCCATCTGTGAATATTTGATCGCACTCAGATTGACATTTACTATGTGTTTGTATAATTTACTGAAAATTTCGGCAGCATCCCCACACCTCTCCGATATAGCGAAAATATTTATTATTAAGATAGTTTCTTAAACACTTACTAATAAGTGGTTAGAAAATATTCTAAATCAATAAAGGTATATCAGAGAGGAGCGAGTAGACGCACCCGAAAATTTCAACAAATAATACAAACATATAGTAAATGATCACCTAACTGCGATCAAACATTCATAGACTGTCCAAAACGGGACAATTCAAGACTTTGAGGTAGATATACACGTTCTCATCATTGAAAATAAGACTCGTGCACATCAATCCCAAAGTCTTGAATGGGAAGGTTCATTGACACGGGCTTAACACGCTCTCTTGAGGTGTGTGCTGTGATAAATTACTGTACATGCATAGATCAAATTTAAATACCACATAAATATGAAAGAAAAATGAAAACAAAATATTACATTTGAACAAGTGCAATATTATACCAAATTCACACATACATGTAAATGATTTAAATTAAAGTAAGAACTGCAATACTAATCAAGAAAAAAATTTCGTAGTAAAAAAATTTCTTGCAATATTAACCAAATTCACACAATCATCTCTCCCTCTCTCACACACACTCTGTCACAGTCCCACCCCCTCCTCTCTCTCTCATAGTCACGCCCCCTCTCTCTGTCTCTCTCTATCTCTCTCTCTCACACACGCACACACAGACAGACACATTGTCACAAAACCCCCCCCCCTCACACGCACACACACACATACACACTTTCATATGTTTAATTTTGGTGCACTATTGTAA
>JACBKR010001128.1:0-43493 GCA_014218235.1 Colocasia esculenta | reverse complement strand
AGACTAAAGGTCAAAACACACAACTCGGGGGTCCAAAATCCCAAATAGCGATCATATCGGCGTGTCTTTTTGCTCCGACACGATCGAGTGGGTTAAGTGACGTGTGGGAACTGACAGAATCCAATTCGACCTCCGGATTGGGTTGGGCATTGAAATGACGAATCAAAAACAGCCAAGTATATATAAAGGGTCAAAACTACAACCCGGGGGTCCCAAATCCCAAATAGGATCGGATCGCGTGCCGTTTTCTCCGACACTACGTGTGTTGTTCAAGTGGTTGTCTTAACTGACGGAATCCAATTTGGATCTCCGGATTGGGTTGGGCATTGAAATGACGGATCTAAAAAACAGCCAAGTATATATCAAGGGTCAAAACACACAACTCGGAGGTCCAAAATCCCAAATACGATCAGATCGGCGTGCCTTTTCTCCGACACGACCGGGTGTTTAAAGTGACATATGGGAACTGACGGAATCCAATTTGGATCAACGGATTGGGTTGGGCTTTGAAATGACGATCAAAAAACAACCAAGTATATATAAAGGGTCAAAACCACACCCGAGGGTCAAAATCCCAATAGGACCGATCGGCGTGCCATTTTCTCCGACACGACCGGTGGTTAAAGTGACGTGTGGGAACTGACGGAATCCATTTGGATCTCCGGATTGGGTTGGGCATCGAAATGATGGATCTAAAAAACAGCCAAGTATAATAAAGGGTCAAAACACACAACCCGGGGGTCCAAAATCCCAAATAGGGATCGATCGGCGTGCCGTTTTCTCCGACACGACTGGGTGGTAAGTGATCTGTAGGAACTGCGGAATACAATTTGATCTCCGGATTGGGTTGGGCATTGAAATGACGGATCTCAAAAATAGCCAAGTAATATAAAGGTCAAACCCACACAACCTGGGGGTCAAAAATCCCTAATAGGGATCGGATCGCGTGCCGTTTTCCCCCGACACGACCGGGTGTGTTAAAGTGACGTGTGGGAACTGACAAATTCCAATTTGGATCTCCGATTCGGTTTGGGCATTGAATTGACGGATCTAAAAACCAGTATATATAAAGGGTCAAAACACACAACTGGGGGTCCAAAATCCCAAATAGGGATCGGATCGACGTTTGTTTTCTCCGACACAACCGGGTGTGTTAAGTGACGTGTGGGAACTGACGGAATCCAATTGGATCTCCGGAATAGGTTGGGCATTGAAATGACGGATCTAAAAAACAGCCAAGTATAATAAAGGTGTCAAAACACACAACCCGGGGTCTAAAATCCCAAATAGGGATCGGATCGGCATGTCGTTTTCTCCGACACGACCGGGTGGGTTAAAGTGATGTGTGGGAACTGACGGAATCCAATTTGGATCTCCGGATTGGTTGGGCATTGAAATGACGGATCTAAAAAACAGCCAAGTATATATAAAGGGTCAAAACACACAACTCGGGGGTCCAAAACCCAATAGCGATCAGATCGGCGTGCCGTTTTCTCCGACACGACCGGTGGGTTAAAGTGACGTATGAGAACACACAGAATCCAATTTGGATCTCCGGATTGGGTTGGCATTGAAATGACGAATCTAAAAAAAGCCAAGTATATATGAAGGGTCAAAACACACACCCGGGGTGGTCGAAATCCCAATAGGGATCGGATCGGCGTGCCGTTTTCTCCGACACGACCGGGTGGGTTAAGTGACGTGTGGGAACTGACGGAATCCAATTGGATCTCCGGATTGGGTTGGGCATTGAAATGACGGATCTGAAAAGCACCCAAGTATATATAAATGGTCAAAACTCCCAACCCGGGGGTCCAACATTCCAAATAGGGATCGGTTCGTCGTGCCATTTTCTCCGACACGACAGGGTGGGTTAAAGTGACGTGTGGGAATTGACAAATCCAATTTGGATCTCCGGATTAGGTTGGCATTGAAATGACGGATCTAAGAACAGCCAAGTATAAATAAAGGGTCAAAACACACAACCCAGGGGTCCAAAATCCCAAATAGGGATCGGATCGACGTGCCGTTTTCTCCGACACGACCGGGTGTGTTAAAGTGACGTGTGGGAATTGACGGAATCCAATTTGGATATCCAGATTGATTTGACATTGAAATGACGGATCTAAAAAACAGCCAAGTATATAAAGGGTCAAAACACACAACCCGGGGTCTAAAATCCAAATAGGGATTGGATCGGCGTGCCGTTTGCTCCGACACGACCGGGTGGTTAAAGTGACGTGGGGAACTGACGGAATCCAATTTGGATCTCCGGATTGGGTTGGGCATTGAAATGACGGCTCTAAAAACAGCCAAGTATATATAAAGGGTCAAAACACACAACCCTGGGGGGCCAAAATCCCAATAGGGATCGGATCGGCGTGCCGTTTTCTCCGACATGACCGGGTGGGTTAAAGTGACGTGTGGGAACTGATGGAATCCAATTTGGATCTCCGGATTGGGTTGGGCATTGAAATGACGATCTAAAAAACACCCAAGTATATATAAAGGGTCAAAAACATACCCCGGGGGTCCAACGTCCCAAATGTGGATCGGATCGGCGTGCCGTTTTCTCCGATACGACCGGTGGGTTAAAGTGACGTGGGAACTGACGGAATCCAATTTGGATCTCCGGATTGGGTTGGGCATTGAAATGACGATCTAAAAAACAGCCAAGATATATTAAGGATCAAAACACACCAACTCGGGTCCAAAATCTCAAATAGGGATCGGATCGGCGTGCCGTTTTCTCCGACACACCTACCGTGTGTGTTAAGTGACATGTGGGAACTGACGGAATCCAATTTGGATCTACAGATTGGGTTGGGCATTGAAATGACGGATCTAAAAAACAGCCAAATATATATAAGGGTCAAAACACATATCTCGGGGGTCCAAAATCGCAAATAGCGATCAGATCGGCGTGTCGTTTTCTCCGACACGACCGGTGTGGTTTAAAGTGACGAGTGTGAACTGACAGAATCCAATTTGGATCTCCGGATTGGGTTGGGCATTGAAATGACGAATCTAAAAAACAGCCAAGTATATTAAGGGTCAAAACACACAACCCGGGGGTCCAAAATCCCAAATAGGGATCGGATCAGCGTGCCGTTTTCTCCGACACGACCGGTGTGTTCAAGTGACGTGTGGGAACTGACGGAATCCAATTTGGATCTCCGGATTGGGTTGGGCATTGAAATGACAGATCTAAAAAAGAGCCAAGTATATATAAAGTGTCAAAACACACAACCCGGGGTTCCAGAATCCCTAATAGGGATCGGATCGGCATGTCGTTTTCTCTGACACGACCGGGTGTGTTAAAGTGACGTGTGGGAACTGACGAAATCCAATTTGGATCTCCGGATTAGGTTGGGCATTGAAATGACGGATCTAAAAAACACCCAAGTATTATAAAGGGTCAAAACACCAACTCGGGGGTCAAACATCCCAAATAAGGATCGGATCGGCGTGCCGTTTTCTCCGACACGACCGGTGGGTAATGTGACGTGTGGGAACTGACGGAATCCAATTGGATCTCCGGATTAGGTTGGGCATTGAAATGACGGATCTAAAAAACAGCCAAGTATAAATAAAGGGTCAAAACACACAACCCGGGGGTCCAAAATCCCAAATAGGGATCGGATCGACGTGTCGTTTTCTCCGACACGACCGGGTGTGTTAAAGTGACGTGTGGGAACTGACGGAATCCAATTTGGATATCCAGATTGAGTTGGGCATTGAAATGACGGATCTAAAAAACAGCCAAGTATATATAAAGGGTCAAAACACCCAACCCGGGGGTCTAAAATCCCAAATAGGGATCGGATCGGCGTGCCGTTTGCTCCGACACGACCGGTGGCTAAAGTGACGTGTGGGAACTGACGGAATCCATTTGGATCTCCGGATTGGGTTGGGCATTGAAATGACGGCTCTAAAAAACAGCCAAGTATATATAAAGGGTCAAAACACAAAACCCGGGGGTCCAAAATCCTAAATAGGGATCGGATCGACGTGCCGTTTTCTCCGACATGACCGGGTGGGTTAAAGTGACGTGTGGGAACTGACGGAATCCAATTTGGATCTCCGGATTGGGTTGGGCATTGAAATGACGGATCTAAAAAACACCCAAGTATATATAAAGGGTCAAAACACACAACCCGGGGGTCCAACGTCCCAAATGAGGATCGGATCGGCGTGCCGTTTTCTCCGACACGACCGGGTGGGTTAAAGTGACGTGTGGGAACTGACGGAATCCAATTTGGATCTCCGGATTGGGTTGGGCATTGAAATGACGGATCTAAAAAACAGCCAAGTATATATTAAGGATCAAAACACACAACTCGGGGGTCCAAAATCTCAAATAGGGATCGGATCGGCGTGCCGTTTTCTCCGACACAACCGGGTGTGTTAAAGTGACGTGTGGGAACTGACGGAATCCAATTTGGATCTACGGATTGGGTTGGGCATTGAAATGACGGATCTAAAAAACAGCCAAATATATATAAAGGGTCAAAACACATAACTCGGGGGTCCAAAATCGCAAATAGCGATCAGATCGGCGTGCCGTTTTCTCCGACACGACCGGGTGGGTTAAAGTGACGTGTGTGAACTGACAGAATCCAATTTAGATCTCAGGATTGGGTTGGGCATTGAAATGACGAATCTAAAAAACAGCCAAGTATATATAAAGGGTCAAAACACACAACCCGGGGGTCCAAAGTCCCAAATAGGGATCGGATCAGCGTGCCGTTTTCTCCGACACGACCGGGTGTGTTAAGTGACGTGTGGGAACTGACGGAATCCAATTTGGATCTCCGGATTGGGTTGGGCATTGAAATAACGGATCTAAAAAACAGCCAAGTATATATAAAGGGTCAAAACACACAACCCGGAGGTCCAAAATCCCAAATAGGGATCGGATCAGCATGTCGTTTTCTCCGACACGATCGGGTGTGTTCAAGTGACGTGTGGGAACTGACGGAATCCAATTTGGATCTCCGGATTGGGTTGGGCATTGAAATGACAGATCTAAAAAACAGCCAAGTATATATAAAGGGTCAAAACACACAACCCGGGGTTCCAGAATCCCTAATAGGGATCGGATCGGCATGCCGTTTTCTCTGACACGACCGGGTGTGTTAAAGTGACGTGTGGGAACTGACGAAATCCAATTTGGATCTCCGGATTAGGTTGGGCATTGAAATGACGGATCTAAAAAACAGCCAAGTATAAATAAAGGGTCAAAACACACAACCGGGGGTCCAAAATCCCAAATAGGGATCGGATCGACGTGTCGTTTTCTCCGACACGACCGGGTGTGTTAAAGTGACGTGTGGGAACTGAGGAAATCCAATTTGGATCTCCGGATTCGGTTGGGCATTGAATGACGGATCTAAAAAATAGCCAAGTATATATAAAGGGTCAAAACACACAACTCGGGGGTCCAAAATCCCAAATAGGGATCGGATCGGCGTGTCGTTTTCTCCTACACGACCGGGTGGGTTAAAGTGACGTGTGGGAACTGACGGAATCCAATTTGGATCTCCAGATTGGGTTGGCATTGAAATGACGGATCTAAAAAACAGCCAAGTATATAGAAAGGGTCAAAACACACAACCCGGGGGTCCAAAATCCCAAATAGGGATCGGATCGGCGTGCCGTTTTCTACGACATGACCGGGTGTGTTAAAGTGACATGTGGAACTGACGGAATCCAATTTGGATCTCCGAATTGGGTTGGGCATTGAAATGACGGATCTAAAAAACACCCAGTATATATTAAGGATCAAAACACACAACTCGGGGGTCCAAAATCGCAAATACGATCAGATCGGCGTGCCCTTTTTTCTCCGACACGACCGGGTGGGTTAAAGTGACGTGTGTGAACTGACAGAATCCAATTTAGATCTCCGGATTGGGTTGGGCATTGAAATAACGAATCTAAAAAACAGCCATGTATATATAAAGGGTCAAAACACACAACCCGGAGTCCAAAATCCCAAATAGGGATCGGATCGCGTGCCGTTTTCTCCGACACGACCGGGTGTGTTCAAGTGACGTGTGGGAACTGACGGAATCCAATTTGGATCTCCGGATTTGGTTGGGCATTGAAATGACGGATCTAAAAAACAGCCAAGTATATACAAGGGTCAAAACACACAACTTGAGGGTCCAAAATCCCAAATAGCGATCAGATCGGCGTGCCGTTTTCTCTCCGACACGACCGGGTGTTTTAAAGTGACATGTGGGAACTGTCGGAATCCAATTTCTATCTCTGGATTGGGTTGGGCATTGAAATGACGGAACTAAAAAACAACCATGTATATATAAAGGGTCAAAACACACAACCCGGGGTCCAAAATCCCAATAGGGACCGGATGGCGTGCCGTTTTCCCGACACGACCGGGATTTAAAGTGACGTGTGGGAACTGACGGAATCTAATTTGGATCTCTGGATTGGGTTGGGCATCGAAATGATGATTTAAAAACAGCAAGTATATATAAAGGGTCAAAACACTCAACCCGGGGGTCCAAAATCCCAATAGGGATCGGATCGGCATGCCGTATTCCCGACACGACCGGGTTGTTAAAGTGACGTGTGGGAACTGACGGAATCCAATTTGGATGTCCGGATTGGGTTGGGCATTGAAATGACGGATTTAAAAAAAAGCCAAGTATATATAAAGGGTCAAAACACACACCCAGGGTCTAAAATCCCGATAGGGATCGGATCGGCGTGTTATTTTCTCCGACACGACCGTGGGGTTTAAAGTGACGTGTGGGAACTGACGGAATCCAATTTGGATCTCCAGATTGGGTTGGGCATTGAAATGACGGATCTAAAAAACAGCCAAGTATATAAAAGGGTCAAAACACACAACCCGGGGGTCCAAAATCCCAAATAGGGATCGGATCGGCGTGCCGTTTTCTCCGACATGACCGGGGGTGTGTTAAAGTGACGAGTGGAACTGACGGAATCCAATTGGATCTCGATTGGGTTGGGCATTGAAATGACGGATCTGAAAAGCACCCAAGTATATATAAATGGTCAAAACTCCCAACCCGGGGGTCAACATTCCAATAGGGATCGGTTGCGTTCGTGCCATTTCTCGGACGACAGGGTGGGTTAAAGTGACGTGTGGGAACTGACGGAATCCAATTGGATCTCCGGATTGGTTGGGCAATGAAATATCGGATCTAAAAAACAGCCAAGTATATATATAAAGGATCAAAACACACAACTGGGGGTCTAAAATCCAAAATGGGATTGGATCGGCGTGCGTTTTCTCCGACACGACCGTGTGTGTTAAAGTGACGTCTGGGAACTGACGGAATCCAATTTGGATCTCCGGATTGGGTTGGGCATTGAAATGACGGATCTGAAAAACAAACCCAGTATATATAAAGGGTCAAAACACACAACTCGGGGGTCCAAAATCCCAAATAGCGATCAGATCGGCGTGCCGTTTTCTCCGACCGACCGGGTTGGTTAAAGTGACGTGTGGGAACTGACAGAATCAATTTGGATCTCCAGATTGGGTTGGGCATTGAAAGACGAATCTAAAAAACAGCCAAGTATATATAAAGGGTCAAAACCCCACACCCGGGTCTAAAATCCCCAATAGGATCGGATCGGCGTGTCGTTTTCTCCGACACGACGGGTGGGTTAAGAGACGTGTGGGAACTGACGGAATCCAATTTGGATCTCCGGATTGGGTTAGGCATTGAAATGACGGATCTAAAAAACAGCCAAGTATATATAAAGGGTCAAAACACACAACCCGGGGGTCCAAAATCCCAAATAGGGATCGGATCGGCGTGCAATTTTCTCCGACATGACCGGGTGTGTTAAAGTGACGTGTGGGAACTGACGGAATCCAATTTGGATCTCCGGATTGGGTTGGGCATTGAAATGACGGATCTAAAAAACACCCAAGTATATATAAAGGGTCAAAACACACAACCCGGGGGTCCAACATCCCAAATAGGGATCGGATCGGCGTGCCGTTTCCTCGACAAGACCGAGTGGGTTAAAGTGACGTGTGGGAACTGACGGAATCCAATTTGGATCTCCGGATTGGGTTGGGCATTGAAATGTCGATCTAAAAAATAGCCAAGTATATATAAAGGATCATACACACAACCCGAGGTCAAAAATCCCAAATAGGGATCGGATCGGCGTGCCGTTTTCTCCGACATGACCGGTTGTTTAAAGTGACGTGTGGGACTGACGGAATCCAATTTGGATCTCCGATTTGTTGGGCATTGAAATGACGAATCAAAAAACCAGCCAAGTATATCTAAAGGGTCAAAACACACAACCCGGGGTCCAAAATCCCAATAGGGATCGTTCGGGTGCCGTTTTCTCCGACACGACCGGGTGTGTTAAAGTGACATGTGGGAACTGAAATCTAATCTTTGGATCTCCGGATTGGGTTGGGCATTGAATGACGATCTAAAAACAGCCAAGTATATATAAGGTCAAAACACACAACTCGGGGGTCCAAAATCCAAATAGCGATCAGATCGGCGTGCCGTTTTCTCCGACACGACCCGTGTGGTTTTAAAACTGACGTGTGGGAACTGACGGAATCCAATTAGATCTCCAGATTGGGTTGGGCATTGGAATGACGGATCTAAAACAACCCAGTATATATAAGGGTCAAAACACACAACCCGGGGTCCAAATCCAAATAGGGACCGGATCAGCGTGCCGTTTTCTCTCCGACACTACCGGGTGGGTTAAAGTGACTTGTGGGAACTGACGGAATCCAATTTGGATCTCCGGATTGGGTTGGATCGAAATGACAATCTAAAAAACAGCCAGTAAATATAAAGGGTCAAAACACACAACCCGGGGGTCCAAAATCCCAAATAGGGATCGGATCGGCATTTCGTTTTCTCCGACACGACCGGGTGTGTTAAAGTGACGTCTGGGACTGACGGAATCCAATTTGGATCCGCCGATTGGGTTCGGCATTGAAATGACGAATCTAAAAAATAGCCAAGTATAATAAAGGGTCAAAACACACAACCCGGGGGTCCAAAATCCCAAATAGCGATCAGATCGGCGTGCCGTTTTCCTCCTCCGACACGACCGGGTGTTTTTAAGTGACGTGTGGGAACTGACGGAATCCAATTTGGATCTCCGGATTGGTTGGGCATTGAAATGACGGATCTAAAAACAGCCAAGTATATATAAAGGGTCAAAACACACAACCCGGGGGTCCAAAATCCCAAATAGGGATCGATCGCGTGCCGTTTTCTCCGACATGACTGGGTGGTTAAAGTGACGTGTGGGAACTGACGGAATCCAATTTGGATCTCCGGATTGGGTTGGGCATTGAAATGACGGATCTAAAAAACAGCCAAGTATAATTCAAGTGTCAAAACACACAACTCGGGGTCCAAAATCCAATAGGGATCGGATCGGCGTGCCGTTTTCTCCGACACGACCGGTTGTGTTAAAGGACGTGTGGGACCTGACAGAATCCATTTGGATCTCCGGATTGGTTGGGCATTGAAATGACGAATCTAAAAAACAGCCAAGTATATATAAGGGTCAAAACACACAACCCGGGGGTCCAAAACCCAAATAGGGATCGATCGCGTGCCATTTTCTCCGACACGACCGGGTGTGTTCAAGTGATGTGTGGAACTGACGGAATCCAATTTGGATCTCTGATTTGGTTGGTATTGAAATGACGGATCTAAAAAACAGCCAAGTATATATAAGGGTCAAAACCACAACTCGGGGGTCCAAAATCCCAAATAGGGATCAGATCGCGTGCCGTTTTCTCCGACACGACCGTGTTTTAAAGTGACGTGTGGGAACTGACGGAATCCAATTTGGATCTCCGATTGGGTTGGGCATTGAAATGACGGATCTAAAAAACAACCAAGTATATATAAAGGGTCAAACACACAACCCGGGGGTCCAAAATCCCAAATAGGGACCGGATCGGCGTGCCGTTTTTCTCGCACGAACGGGTGTTTTAAAGTGACGTGTGGGAACTGACGGAATCCAATTTGGATCTCCGGATTGGTTGGGCATTGAAATGACGGATCTAAAAAATAACCAAGTATATATAAAGGGTCAAAACACACAACCCGGGGGTCCAAAATCCCAATAGGGACCGGATCGGCGTGCTGTTTTTTTCCGACACGACCGGGTGGGTTAAAGTGATGTGTGGGAACTGACGGAATCCAATTCGGATATCCGAATTGGGTTGGGCATGGAAATGACGGATCTAAAAAAACAGCAAGTTATATAAGGGTCAAAACACCAACCCGGGGGTCCAATCCCAAATAGGGATTGGATCGGCGTGCCGTTTTCTCCGACACGACTGGGTGGTTAAAGTGATCTGTAGAACTGACGGAATCCAATTTGGATCTCCGGATTGGGTTGGCATTGAAATGACGGATCTAAAAAACAGCCAGTATATATAAAGGGTCAAAACACACAACCCGGGGGTCCAAAATCCCAATATCGATCAGATCGGCGTGCCGTTTTCTCCGACACGACCGGGTGTTTTAAAGTGACGTGTGGGAACTGACGGAATCCAATTTGGATCTCCGATTGGGTTGGGCATTGAAATGACGGATCTAAAAAACCACCAAGTATATATAAAGGGTCAAAACACACAACCCGGGGGTCCAAAATCCCTAATAGGGACCGGATCGGCGTGCCATTTTCTCCGACACGACCGGTGGGTTAAAGTGACGTGTGGGAACTGACGGAATCCATTTTTGATCTCCGATTGGGTTGGCATCGAAATGACGAATCTAAAAAACAGCCAAGTACATGTAAAGGGTCAAAACACACAACCCGGGGGTCCAAAATCCCAAATAGGGATCGGATCGGCGTGCCGTTTTCTCCGACACGACCGGGTGGGTTAAAGTGACGTGTGGGAACTGACGGAATCCAATTTGGATCTCCGGATTGGTTGGGCATTGAAATGACGGATCTAAAAAATAGCCAAGTATATATAAAGGGTCCAAACACACAACCCGGGGTCTAAAATCCCAATAGGGATCGATCGACGTGTCATTTTCTCCGACACGACCGGGTGGGTTAAAGTGAGGTGTGGGAAATGACGGAATCCAATTTGGATCTCCGGATTGGGTTGGGCATTGAAATGACGGATCTAAAAAACAGCCAGTATTATAAAGGGTCAAAACACACAACCCGGGGTTCCAAAATCCCTAATAGGGATCGGATCGGCATGCCGTTTTCTCTGACACGACCGGGTTGTTAAAGTGACTGTGGGAACTGACGAAATCCAATTTGGATCTCCGGATTCGGTTGGGCATTGAAATGACGATCTAAAAAACAGCCAGTATAAATAAATGGTCAAAACACACAACCCGGGGGTCCAACATCTCAATAGGGATCGGGTCGACGTGCCGTTTTCTCCGACACGACCGTGTGGTTAAAGTGACGTGTGGGAACTGACGGAATCCAATTTGGATATCCAGATTGAGTTGGCATTGAAAGACGGATCTAAAAAACAGCAAGTATATATAAATGTCAAACACACAACCCGGGGTCTACAATCCCAAATAGGAACGGATCGGCGTGCCTTTTCTCCGACACGACCGGGTGGGTTAAAGTGACGTGTGGGAACTGACGGAATCCAATTTGGATCTTCGGATTGGGTTGGGCATTGAAATGACGGATCTAAAAAACAGCCAAGTATATATAAGGGTCAAAACACACACCCCGGGGGTCCAAAATCCCAATAGGGATCGGATAGGCGTGCCGTTTTCTCCGACACGACCGGGTGGCTTAAAGTGACGTGTGGGACTGACAGAATCCATTTGGATCTCCGGATTGGGTTGGGCATTGAAATGACGGATCTAAAAAATAGCCAAGTATATATAAAGGGTCAAAACACACAACCCGGGGTGTAAAATCCCAAATAGGGATCGGATCGGCGTGTCGTTTTCTCCGACACGACCGGGTGGGTTAAAGTGATGTGTGGGAACTGACGAAATCCTATTTGGATCTCCGGATTGGGTTGGGCATTGAAATGACGGATCTAAAAAACAGCCAAGTATATATAAAGGGTCAAAACACACACCCCGGGGGTCCAAAATCCCAAATAGGGATCGGATCGGCGTACCGTTTTCTCCGACATGACCGGGTGTGTTAAAGTGACGTGTGGGAACTGACGGAATCCAATTTGGATCTCCGGATTGGGTTGGGCATTGAAATGACAGATCTAAAAAACACCTAAGAAACGATGGATCTAAAAATAATATCTAATTAAACTTGAGAAATAATCACATATTTTAAATTTAATTTTTGAAAATAATATATGTCTTTTATTATTATTAATGTTTCTCATATTAATTTTTTTTAATATGGGATCCACCTCCGGCACTTGACAATGACGAGGCAGGGACAGTAGATGATCCAGCAGATCTGTCTTGACTTTTAATATTTATTATTTTTATGGTTTTATATTTATTGTATTTTATGATTTTATGTTGATCGTGAGTATTTGTGAAATTTATGAATATTGTAGCAGGTTTGAAAAATCTTTTTTATTTGTCAATTTTAAAAAAAAAATATACAGCACATTCCGACGGATTTTCCGACGGATAAATTTCCGTCGGAAATTCTAAATTACCGACGGCACAAATCGGTCGGTAATTCCGTCTATGGTTCTGACGGCCATTTCCGACGGGTTTACTGATTTACCGACGGATTGTCTGTCGGTAAATGCTGACAGTAGTTCTGACGGTATTGCCGACGGAAAGATCCGTCGGCGTTTTCCAACGGATTGCCGACGGAATTCTCTTCCGTCGGTAATTGCTGACCAACAATTTCCGACGAGCTTCGACGGAAATCTGTCGGAAGGATCATTTTTCGACGAAATGCCGTCGGATTTCCGACGGATTCTTTCCGTCGGATTCTTTCTGTCGGAAAACCCGCATTTTCTTGTAGTGGTTGCCATGCTCCCACTTTTCTTAACTTTTTTTTTATCACAATCTCAGCCCTTCAATTTTCTTCCGAATGTTATTGTTCTAGTACACCGATCGGATCAATTTTTCGATTTAGACCATATTATGAAGATCCCTATTCATAGGTGATAACACAATTAGGTATCACTACAAGACAAAAGACATATGTCAGCGGCTATTGGCCGTTGACAAAAGTCAAAAATCCGTTAACAAAAACATATGTCAATGGCTACAGTCCGTAGACAAAGCCGTCGACATTTCTGTCGTCGACGTATCGTACGTCGACGGAAGAAAGGGCCGCTGGCAAAAAAATTTTATGTCAGCGGCTTAAGCCAACCGCTGACAAAATTTTTTACATCAGCGGCCACTAGCCGCTGACGAATTTTTTTTGCCAAATAGCAAATTTACATAAATTTTTTTATGTCAGCAGCTCCAATCGTTGACATAAAATTTTATTGTCAGCAAATTTTGTAGCCGCTGACAAATAATGAGTTTACTTTCTATCAGCGGCCTAAGCCGCTGACAATGCTTGTTTAATTTTTTTTATTTGAAATTCTAATTTCTGTTTAAAATTCTAATTTTCATCAACAGCTTAAAACCAGTTGGCGCATACTATACTCCTGTCTAAAATGTGGAAGGAGAAAGCCTCTGGCCAGATTCAGAATCCTGAGCCGACGAAGGCAGGGCGATAATCTATTCTAGAGACATGGTCTTCTGCTCTTGGTCCGCTGGTGTGTAATGGGTGCATTGCAAATTCAACGTAATTTATAGAGTTGTAATAAATTTGTTTACTATGGTTGCATTGTAATAAATTCTTTGAGGATTCACTGACAAATAATATCATCTAGTCATGCGCCATGGATGATATCGATCACTAACTATCATAAGATGGTAATCTGTACCTTCCCTCCAATGTGGAGGACAAATGCAAAAAGAACAGAGGAAGGAATTCCCACAATGTAAAAAGCTCCAAGATTAATGTAAGCACCAATCTTTTGTCAGCCACATCCTCTAAGAGCTCCTAGACATTCAAGCACATCAACAACATGTGATTCATGAGGACTCACAGTGGGTACCAGTATGAAGACAATTTGAAAAGGGAAAATTTATACTCATTTTTCATGTTTGAACATAAATCAATTGACCTTACATCCTTACAGAATAGCTAATTCAGCAGAAAACAAGAAAACAAGCATATTAAATCCACATCAATTCATATAAGATCAAAGTCTCTAAATACTCAATTCATATAATATCAAAGTCTCAAAATGCTCAATTTATACAACATCAAAATCTCTAAATTAATGTCATCAAAATATCAATCTATCAATCATCATCATCATCATAGTCATCATCATCATTATCTCCCTCCGCATCATCAAAAGATTTGCCTGTATAATGCTGTATAGAGACATAATTTTTTTAGTTCCACATTAAAAATAGTGAAAATATGTGCTTGTAAATAAGACATAAATAAATGTGCATTGCTATGGTGCTTGTAAAAGGGAAGATATGAAAAGGGAAAACCCAAAACTGCTCAACTCTTAACTTGGCTACTGCGCTTAAACTGGGACTTAAAAAAACTAGGGACTAGCTGAGCAGTAATAATAAAGTTTGAGCATAAAAGAGGTTAGCGCAGTTCTTTGGCATTTGAGCATAAAAGCTATCCTCCTTGCCTAATTTCTAAGCTAGTTAGGAAGCAGAGACTTAAAAGAACCAACTCTCCTTGTTACTTGTTTTTGAAAATCGCATCCCAGTTGGCTCTCACTTTAACAAGATAGCTGTTGTTCTCTCTTAGTAGCTCAAAGGCAGCATCTTACACAACCTCCATGTTACCATCCCCACGCTCCTTGAATATCATACAACCCCCACAGTTAGGTCCAATAGCAGCATAGAAATGCCTCTCCCTTGCAAAATACCAGATCCCATGAATGTTACTACCCTAATCGCTCCATCTTTTCCCTAAAACTGAAGAGGCAAAATGAATCTCTTGATAACCAGCAACTTAATTACTCAGTCTCAGCCATAGTAAACAATACAGAGAACTTATATGATGCTTATGTATGTGGTACATTCTCTCTACAGAATCCATGTGGCTACTGAACAGACAGTTAATAGGTAAGAAGCTCCACATTCATTAGTCCCCATTTCAACCAGCCTCCATCATTCTGGTCTGCAAAATATAATCTTTCTTAACCTAATTGTAGTTTCCATTTCCAGCTTTCTTATTTTCCTATAAGCATGGTAACTACTGAGTAGTAGTAGTAGTTAAAAAGTTTAGAACAAGACACATAAATTAAATATAGAACAAGACACATAAATGACAAAAGATGGGCAGCTAAAGTAATATGAAATAATAGAACAAGACACATAAATGACACAACAATGTAAATAAATAGTGTGACAATGCGCACAAATATATACAAATAATAAAATAGTGGAGGACATGTGAATATAAGGAAAAATATTAACTTACCTGTTTCCTCAAAACTCCACGCCAAGTACGATGCATGGAGGACATGTGCATTAGCATCTCTTTATCAGTATTGGCCATTCGATCCCACCGAAAGAGCAACTACAATTAGAGCTAACATGAGTCATGATAAAATTTTCATAGATATAATATTAAATTTACAGACTATTACCACAAGATCTCATATCCTCTTTACAAGTATCCAATGTGCATAAGTTAACATACCATTGAAACCTTACCAGGGTGAACAATTTAATCTGAAATGTATATATTATCCAATTATTCACAGGACATTCCATATACAGAGAATATGGACGGCACTGCCATCTTTCCATGGGATGACCACTTTGGGTGATAAGCACATCCTCACAATATAGTAAGAAGATTACATTTCTACTTTTATTTAGAATTTGGAGGCACGTCCTGTAGCTTTTCACTTATGGTCCCATGGAGCTCTGAAACCCTCAGAATACAATCTAAAAGATAAATGACAAGATCAATGGGCGTGGCGTGTATAAACAAACCTTAGGAGTACTACCAACTGCAATACTAATATCAATATATTATCTGTATATGATGTCAGTGGGATCATAGGGTTTGCTAGCATGAGAATTTAAGATCCATTGTGTGACTTGTGACATCAGAGGTAAATTTTAGAACCCATATAATAATAGTCAATTATAAGGAGGGGAAAATTGTGTGTTTCACTTGAATAAAATCTTAGCACATGTATATAAAGTGATAAAATAAAATCTTAGCACATGTATATAAAAGTAGTAGTTAAGCAGCCTCCACCACATGTATATAAAGGTCTTAAAATCAACCCAAATCAACCACATCTAGAAAAAGTAATAATAATTTGAATGCGACCTTGGATCACATTGAATTGATTCCACAGAAGCATCCAACAAAACTGTTATGATCAAACACCAAATCTAAAGGCCAATAAATTAAGACTCCCTGAGCCTACTCTACTCCCTGCCCCTCACACCCACCTTGCACTTGTCAAGCCAATTAGCTAGTTGTTTGTTCCTCTCCCCCTTCTCCTGTTTGTTTCTGTCCAACAATTTGCCAATCAAAATCAAACAATACAAATGCTAAAGTAGAAAAAGAGGCCTTCCTATGTACTCTCTATATAAGAAGTCTTAATCCACAATGCTAAAATTTTCTATTTCCAAGTAGAAAGATAAAAAAATAATGTGAGTTTGCAGAATGTATAATTTCATAGTGCTAATAAATGAAATAAAATCTAACACATGAGAATAAAATGACATAAAATCTTAACACAGAATGTATAATTTCATAGTGCTAATAAATTGAAATGTCATATGAAATTACAAGGCCCCAACTAACCTGCAGACATAATTATTTTTAATTCTTCAAGATTATAACCAGCACATACTAATGACAGGATATGGAACATAAAATTTAAGGGCTTATATAGATTCTATACATATGTTCTAAAAAACAGGATATTGCACATACTAATTCTTCAAGATTCTATACATATGTTCTAAAAAACAGGAAGCCAGCAGCCTGTTCTTCGTTTCATGATTTCCATTGAATAGTTTAAGGGAACTATACCAAGGCTGTCTAGAAGACAAAAATCTGTTTGGCAACTATACAAAGGCTGTCGTTGCCTACGTACGTTAGCAGCTATGTGGAAGGAATGGGAGCCTTTTCAGAAGTGAGAGGAATGGTAATAAAGCAAAAACACAGTCCATATATTATAAGGGAAGCTGAAACTTTCATCAGAGCTATCTGGGACCAGCTTTATGGGGCAGGAGGAGTGACCAACATGACAAGCAACTCAAATGGTGTTTTCAAAGTCAATTGTAATGTTGAACAAACAGGATGAAATGGGAGAAACCTAAGACAGGATGATGCAAAAGGAAATTTCGATGGGGCATCTAAACAAATTAATGGTAGGATAATTGGAGGAGCAGGATCTATAGTAAGAGACCACACAGGAGGCTGCAGGAGGGCTATTCAACACTTAAGGCTGAGGCATTAGCAGCATGGGAGTGCATCAAAGCCTTGAATTTGATTAAATAAGAACATGGACTTAAAAGAGTCTGGATCGAAGGAGATAAGAAGCAAATTGTTGACTTAATCAACCATAACAACCCCAAGCTCCAAGGGAGCTGAAGTACATCATCGAGGAAATAAGGAAGGATTTACAGAAATCATGGAAATCATGAAACGAAGAACAAGAACGCGCTGCGTCATTAAATTCACCCAGAAATCATTTCCTGAGACGGCAGAGACCGAATCCGCAATCCCCCTTTCGTAGTCTTTCCACCACCAGCCTCGATTCCCTCACGGGGATTAGACTAGATCTCACCAGTTCTACACGGACACCGCAAAAACAAACCCAAACAACAACAGCCAACAGATCCCAACGCACGAGACCATCCCAGAGCTCCTCACACAACTAGATCTACACCACCAAGCCCAGCCCACCGGACAACCCAGCACCAAACATAACGGGAAAAAACAAGAAGCATCGGAAAGCGAAATACCAAACCACGCGAATCAACCATAACACCCCCCCCACCAGATCTGTAGGAAGCAAACCAGAAAAAGAACACAGATACGAGCATAGAGCATATCATTCAGCAGAGCGCATTACCTCCTGGATCGCTGAAACCTCCCTCCAATGCAACGCGAACACGATCGGAGGCCGTCAGAGACGGCGCGAACACGATCGGAGGCCGTCGGCACGGAGGCGGCGCGGGGGGGGGGGGGGGGCGAGATCGTCGCCGAAGTCGCGAGCTGCAGTGGAGATCGCCACAGCGGGAGAAGGGGCCGTGGGGGTGGAGAAGGGTTTGGGGGATCGCACTGGGCCGCGGGGGTAGTGGAGATCGCCGCAGGGGAGAGGGGCCGTGGGGGTGGAGAAGGGTTGGGGGATCGCACTGGGCCACGGGGTGTTAAAAAATATATATATATATATATATATATATATATATATATGTCAACGGCTACCTGGTCGCTGACATTAATAATAAATTCTCATTTATAAATAATATATTAATTAAAAGTATTAAATTATAAATTATAAATTATAATTATAAATTTTTGTCAACGAAGAGGTAAAGACCGCTGACATATATTAGGGATATGTCAACGGTCAGGCTCAGCCGTTGACATAAGACTGTTTTTATCAACAAATCTTACCTTATGTCAACGGTCTATAGGGCTTGCTGACAAAAATACTTTTTGTCAACGGTTTTTTGTAGCCGCTGACATATAACTGTGGACAAATCCACTCTTTCATGTAGTGTATTTGCAGTTAGTGACAAGATGTCGGAGTTGATTTTTTTTTTTTTGTGGTGTGGGTGGACTAGTATATATATTACAATATTTTCAGAGATTGATTTTTTTTCCAAAAAATTAATCTATAAAATTTTCTTTTCAATTTACTCCCAATAAAATTGAATCTCTACGACTTTATCAAGATGTAGATGGAGGGTTAACTAATACACCACTCTTTCATATATATTTCTTGCATGCAATTGATGAAAGAAATTACTTCAGCTGTAATGATGCTTGTTAAAGTTAAAGGTGCTAATTAGTGAAATGACATCCATCGTTTAATCTTCAATATAATTTAACTTGTAAAATCAAGTTAATTAAGGTGAAGATTGTTTGCCGGGACTCGGATGTGTCTTAATTAGCCTTGTAGTTAGGACAAATGACTTGGCCCATTCGAACAGATTGGTGTGTTTGCAAGTTGTAACTCTTGTATAAATAGACTCATTGTTGTACTTCTCTGGAGACTAAGCATAATGGAGAAGAGGGATGGTTCAGTGAGAGTACATGGTGGAGGGGGTGATCATTGTACCAGGGTTATACGAATAGAAATAAATTTAAAACAAATTAAGAGGCACTAATGATTTTAACATATATATATATATATATATATGGAGAAAATTAACCCATATCCTTTTAACATACGATCTGATTCGTTTAATAATGATGATCTCTTCTCTTAAAAATGTTCTTCTTTATAATTATTAGAGAATAATCATCTTTCTGACTTAAGTTTTTTTTTTGCTCCTACTGTATAATTTCTTAATCTGATTGTAACTTCGGTTTCCGGACTAACCTTCTTCACATTGTCCAAAGAGTCTTTTCCTTCGTCTAGCCAATTATACCCCTTCGTTTTATTGAGAAATAAAATCCAGAAAGAGGATTAAACACAATAAACCAATAGATTAAACACAACCCAATTAAAATTAAGTTTGTCCATGTTGCTTGATCAATATCAATATATATGCATGATCCACACAAATTAATTAACGGCTCGAACAGTAGTCTTTTGATATATATGTGCATGTGGTCCGAACTCAGGCTGCTGGAGAAAAATTTAAAAAAAATTGCGAGGAACCATATATAAGCTGGCGAAACACCAGATTTCCAACATAAAACTCTTCTTAATACGAAAAAAAGAGAAGCCCCAGTACAGACAACAGAGAGGAGGGGCAAATTGCAGCGACTGATCATGAATATAATGTACATGCACATTTCCTCTGATAAGCTTCAGAGATTGTAATGTGGAAGCACGTACCGACCCTGAACAAGTTACTTGAGTTCACCCCTTTTAAGTATAATCCTCCCTTACAAGAGGAAAGACGCCTGCCGCCGCAGCTGCAGCTGCTGCCGCTGCTGTTGAAGGTGTCCATAACGCGGGCGAAGGTGATCGTGAGGGCGAGCGTAGGGAGTCCCCGAGTCGACGGCCCTGCTCTTGCGCTTCTGGAGGAACCGCTGCAGGGACGCCTTCATGGACAGACCCGGCCCGAGCTGCTGCGGCGCCGCATCCGCACGGCGAGGGGGAACTCCGGCACCGACCTGCTCCTCCTCCTCCCGCGCCGCCGCCGGGGCTGCGGCCAATTCCATCTCTTCCGCCCCCGTCGTCCCCCGCTGAGCAGCCGCGATGATGGACCTGGCTTGGACCTCCGTCACGTCGCAGACGCAGATCCGGCCGCCGTAGAAGATGGTCAGCGGCTGGTGCTGTCCCAGCGGCGACTTGGGCGAGGGCGCAGGCGAGTGGAACGCTTGAGGCGACGCCGGCACCGGGCGGGCTCTGCTGCTGTTGCCACCGGGCCGGAGGGAGAGCTCGGTATCTGCCGCCTCGCTGCCATCTCCACCAAGGAGTGGTGTTCTCCCCATTGGAAAACTTCAGAGAGAGTGAGAGAGATGGGCTTCTCTGTCGCTGGTTCGTTGGAAGTGTGAAATGTGGAGAAGACGGAGGGTCTTAAAAGGTTGGGGATCGGGGTGGGGGGGTGGGGGTGGGGGCGGCGAAGACCGAGCGAGGAGAGAGAAAAGCGCACGAGGGTGCAAGAGAAGGGTTGTGGAATGGTGGAAATCATAGCATGATGTGTGTCTCGATTGCTGTGGGAATGTGGACCACGTTCGTACATGCCCCCACCTTTAAATGCCCAGTCCGAATTCAACGCACGGCGGATCCGGTGGGCTGCGGGATACGGACAGGCTTCTGCACGCATTGCACGAGGCGATTAGGAGTCCGGAGTTGGTTAAGAACGTGGATAAATTGCCGTTTCAGCTGCCCTTTAATTAGTAGGGGAGGAAGTCACGTCGCACGTTTTTTGATTAAAGGGTGCATGTATGAACGGAACGGGAGCTTGCTGCGGAGGCGTGGAATGCACTGCATGCACCGCGGATATTGAGAAAAATTTAGTATATTTTTTTATTATATTTAAATGTAATATAATTAAATATTAAATTTATGTGACATCTTCCGTATAGAAGTGATAAAATGATAATTTAATTATTAAGTGTCACATAAATTTAATATTTAATTATATTACACTTTAGTGTAATATAAAAATACACTAAACTTTTCTCGCGGATATTTATTTGTTCTCGTTCCATATGCATTCGCTGGGATTGTTTGCACATCTGGGTTTGGACTGTTTAACAAGAGACTGATTCGGATCATCTTCACACTTTTTATTGGTTTAATGAGAGACCCATTTGTTTATTGGGAAATACTTATTTTTCGATTGGATGAGATAGTTTTGCTATCTGCCCAGGCATGGGATTGACAAGTGTTGGTCTCCGACATTGCAAAGTTATTTTTGGAGCGTGGGATTTAACACGGTAGCCAATTTTGTGTTGGGTCCAACAAAAAACAAACATTTTTATTACTTATTTGTTATGAAAAATATGATCGATGTATTTATAAATTTTGACATTAAATTGAGCTCATACCCATTAATCAAGCACATCAATAAAATTTAAGATGAAGGACTGCAAGTGAAAAAATCCTAAAACAAGGTAGACCACATACTTCACAAGTCGATCTATGGCTGAAATGTAATGTGCTGACTGTAAAATTTGGCTGTTATAGTGCAAAAATGTAATAATTCTTTCAATTTAAGCTGGTTAATTTGATATTAGTTTATTTTTATTTAAATTTGATAGTACGTTATTTAGATGACTGCAAAAAATAAAACAAGATATTTTGTTAGTTATTTACGAGTTAAATTAATTGTTTCTCCTTTTTTTTTTACTCAGGGTGAGTAATAATGCCAAATGGGATAACACACATGCTATTACACTAATATTTTGCAAATAGTATTAGCAATATCTAGTTCATCTTTCTTCTTCTTCCTATATTTCAAATATTATTTGAGAAGAGGGCCAAGCATTTGGCGGCTTAAATTTCGTGATTCAAGAAATATGAGAAAAAGGTTACAGGAAACGTGCTCGATCTTTCAAAAAAAATTTGTTTTATATATTTTTCAATGTAACTCTACGTTTTTGGTTGTGTTGTAAAAGTAAGAGGACATACCTCCCAGCAGAAATGTAATAATAAGAAGGTCCCACAGAAGATGGTAGACAACTACCAGAGTTGCCTATTGCCTAGCTAGCAAGCCCGGGGGGGGGGGGGGGGTGAATGAGATTCTAAAAATCCATTTAGATAAAAATCTGTCAACAAAAACGCTTTGACAGAAAAACACTGAGATCGATAGTTAGTGATAAATGAAGACAAGCTAGCAAATAAATAATCACACGACACAGAGGATTTTATCCTGGTTCGGACCTCCTATCCCAAGGAGTCCTACGTCCAGTCCCCAAGCAACAACTTAGAATTTCACTAACCAAGGGTACTGTCCCCCTTACGGACCCTTACACATCTAGGCGCAGCTGGCCTTCTCTTCTAACCCCGAAGAGGTACAACTACCACTTGATACAACAGGTCTTCCTTCCTCAAGAAGGGAATTACAACGACCTGTTTCAAACAGATCCTCTCTTCATAGCCCGAAGAGGAACTTCACAACAGATGTGAACAAAAACAAATGGCCCCTATACCAAGCTTACAACAAATGCTTGATCCAAGGCAATGTCTAAGAGAGAAAGATTTTCACTAGATGAAAACTCTCAGAACTACAAAGGCTCTCCAAAAGTTAAGCAAATGAACACGGAGAGCTAAGAGCTGCAGAAGATTATGGAGTGAAGCTTTGGGGCTCTTGTTTCTGATGCTCGCAAGTTGTAGGTTGGTTCTCTGAAAGCTCTAAGGTGCAAAAAGTTCTTCTTCATGAAGACATCAGTCTTCTATATATCTTCTCTTGAAAAATAAACCGTTGAAATGACTGTTGTCTCTAAGTTTGAAGCACGTTAGACTGCATGGTCCGAGGTGTACAACAGGTAAGTCTGTAGCCATTTAATGCTCTATTAGCCATGCACGCAAAGAGAAGATTCGTCCAGATATACTCCAGCTTCTAGTTGTCCAACGTTGTATGATGATGTACTGGCAGATACCTGCACACAATAAATGTCGAAGCACAGACAGCTAAACTCTCTCTATGCTCGTCAGTCAATGTTAGAAAGAATATCTACCAAAATGGAAATGCCATTCTGCTATACTGAAAAGTATTTTCTATAGAAACATAGGAATAGAAGGCACCCAGATATGCAACGTGCAGAGATGTGTACAATCACATTAAATGCAAGGATATTAGTGATGCACGTGGGAAGACTTTGACTTTCACAGTATTTGAAAATATATTTGAATATCATGTATGAAATCAATGTAATCAATGAAGTCGTTATGACAATGAAATAGTTGTTCAACTTATGAAATCATTGTTTATGCAAATCGTCATACAAATATAGGCAAATCATTATATAAGCAAGTCGTTATACAAATATAGGCAAATTGTTGTTCAAACATAAACAAATCGTTGTTCAAACATAAACAAATCGTTGTTTGAGCAAATCGTTGTTCAAACATAAACAAATCGTTATTTGAGTAAATCGTTGTTTAAACATAAACAAATCGTTGTTTGAGCAAATCGTTGTATAAACAAATCGCTGTTTGAGAAAATCGTTGTTCAAACATAAACAAATCGTTGTTTGAGAAAATCATTGTTTAAACATAAACAAATCATTGTTCAAACATAAACAAATCGTTGTTTGAGCAAAACATTGTATAAGCAAATCGCTGTTTGAGCAAATCGTTGTTCAAACATAAACAAATCGATGTACAAGCAAATCGTTGTACAGATATAAGTAAATTATTGTACAAACATAAGCAAATCATTGTACAAGAAAATCGTTGTATAGATATAAGCAAATCGTTGTACAAGAGAAAGCAAATCGTTGTACAAGCATAAGAAAATCGTTGTACAAGAGAAAGCAAATCGTTGTACAAATATAAGGAAATCGATGTTTCACTTATCGAATCATTATAACAATTAAATCGTTGTTTTTACTTATCAAATCGTTACAACAATCAAATCGTTGTTTCTCTTAAGAAACTGATGACCGAATCGTTGCTTTACTTATGAAATCGATGTGAAATTGAAATCGTTGTGAGTCTGAAATCGATATTTCACATACGAAATCGTTGTGAGACCAAAATCGATGATTCACTTATGAAATCGTTATGAGACCGAAATCGATGTTTCACTTACGAAATCGTTGTGAGACCGAAATCGATAATTCACTTAAGAAATCGTTGTGAGATCGAAATCGATGTTTCACTTACGAAATCGTTGTGAGACCGAAATCGATGTTTCACTTGCGAAATCGTTGTGAGACCGAAATCGATGTTTCACTTGCGAAATCATTATGAGACCGAAATCGATGTTTCACTTACGAAATTATTGTGAGACCAAAATCGATGTTTCACTTGCGAAATTGTTAAAGCGATAGAATCGTTCATACTAACTTATCAAATCGTTATAAGATGAAATCATTGTAGCGATAGAATCGTTCTTTTACAAAGGAAATTGATGTGGACTTAGAAGGAATTCATGTTTTAAACTTTAAATGGTAGTGTAAGAGAATAACTTACGGATTTTGCTTGACTTATTCCCTGTGGATGAACTTGAGAAAAACTTGTTAGAAAATGATTGTTAGGATTTTGTTAATAACAAAAATTGTATATAATTAAATAAAATTATATGGAGATAGACTGACCATCAATCTCCCCCTTTTTGGTGATGATAAAACATAACATAAATATATAAGGCTCTGAAATGAATCTAAGTAAATTTGCTAGAGAAATTTAAAGAGTATATTTTAGAATATGTTACTTTCTCCCCCATTTTGTCATTAAGCAAAAAGATATGAAGATAAACAAAGAAAGAAGAGAAGAAATAGAAATGGTGGCCAAACATCAATCTATTATATCACTGCGGGGGTACAGGAAGATAGAAGGCAGGAGACAAGATAGAGGCATGGCGAGTAATAATCGACCAAGCCTTGCGTTCCTACTCTTCAAAATAACCTTGGAAGGCTCCATAAACCATAGAGTAGGAAGGTCCCATAACAGGAGTCATCCTCTGGATGTGCAGTTGCCTTTAAGCTTCCACAAAGTTGCCATATTCATCCTGGCCAAGAGACATTTTGTAGGAGCTGGAGGTACCAAAGCTAGCATTCTGGAGAAACTGATCTACTGAGATGGGGTATAAGATCTACTACTACTTTAGTTCCTTTTTCATAGCCACATACACCTTGTATCTCTCAACCCATGTGGTAAAGGGGTCTTGAACAAGGCGAATGGAGTTCAGATTGAGGAATTCTTTAGCAAAGAGAGGAGGTCTAGTAGCTCTATCCTAAGAGGAGTTGAAATCAACAAGCTGATGAGCAGAAAGTGGGTAATGCCTTTCCCAGTCAACTGGAGATAGCCGCTCACACTCGGACAACAGAGGGGCAAGAACATCTGATTTGATGTGTCCCTGATGATATTCTCGGAACAAAAAACAATGGAATGCAAGCAAATTACCTCTCTGAAAAGAAATACGGGCCATGACTCTGGCAAATCTTTCAAAAATGATGGGACCGACGTCAGAATCCATGACTAAAGAGTGAAGTGGAGGTAGGAAGACCACATCTGGCATCTTCAATGTGGCGAAATCCACTTGAATGGAGGTGGAATGTGCATTATCCGAACCAAGAAGAAAAACAGCTTGCCGGAATTGGCCAAGCTAAACTTCGGGCAGATTATTGAGATATCTGTAATCGTTAAACATCTGGAAATAGCGGATAAGCTTGATCTCCTTCTGAATAAATGAACCCCAGGTATTCTTGTGATGAATCACAAACCACTCAGAGAGAGTGAGTGGGTGATCCCTGGCTGGGAATCGATCAGAGCTGGTAGATATGAATTGCCTGTATAAAGACTAATGGCCCCGAGCCCACTGATCTTCATTTTAGCTTCAGTCATAGAGAAAATTTTTGACTGTTCAGCTTTTGAAAGAGAGGAGAGAGGAAGAACAATATTTAGGTGGTCGGTGAGATGTAGGTGAGGAAGGCAAAAAATGGTGGCAAAAGTGCATTTTTGAAGGAATTCACAATAGATAGACCTTCTTCGATTTTCAACAGTGAGAGAAAACCAAAGAGGAGGCAAACGAGGCTCAGAAGAAATAGCAAGGTTGGAAGATATTTTTCTCTTTTTAGGAACATGGCTGGAAGAGCCTGTCCTATGAATGTGAGTGCCAACTGACAGAACTGAGCAAAGTATGGCTACTTCAAACTCATCTTTGATGTCCTGGATAAAGGGACCTTCAAGTTGGGCACCCTCTGGAATGATGGTAACAAAGGAGGGAAGAGTAGGAGATGAAGAAACGAGTAAGAGGTAGAAGGAGGTGGTGCAGATGGTCCAACTGATGAGGGACCAGAAGATGAGGCTCCAGCTGAGGAGGATACTAGAGGTGCCTCAGAAGTAGGAGGAGGAATAGATGTGGAGGAAGAAGGAGAAGAGGATGAGGTGGTAGGGAATGGAGTGGGTGAAGAGATATGTTTTGGAAGTGGCTGTTTGAAGGTCGCAGGGGTTGGAGGTGCAGTCGATGAGGATGGTGGAGAGGAAGGAGCTGGTGTTTTGAGAGGTGAAGAGATAGGGGGCCTAGGGGCACAACTGGATCTTCAAATCTTGCAGGCTCCACTTCAGATTCCATTGGCCCTGATGGCCCAGACTCATCCATAACTGGCCCTGGAGGTCCTGACTACTCAGCTGATGGCTCTGGTGGCCCAAATGCTGCCGGTGCTGGCTCAGACTCCCTGAATTCCTCAGCAATCTTTGGCCCTGATGGCCCAGCTGCCTCTTCAGAACATGGCCCTGATGGTTGGATTTCTTCTACATTGCTTGGCCTAGATGGCCCTGAGCTGCACTCTGGTACTGCCGAAGTGGGAGCAGGAAGGGAAGAAATGGGCAAGTGCTCCCTCATAAAAACTGATAGATCTTCTACTAATTTCTTTATGCTTCCCAACTCACCCTTCAAACCTTGGAGTTTAGCCTTCATTACTCCAATCTACTTGGCTCCTATGCTTTGGCTCACAAAGATAGATGATACTTCATTTTGCAGTGAGCACAAGATCTCTCCATGAGCATCTAATCTGTTAATCACTGCCTTCATGTTGACCCTCAGCTTCTTCTTCTTGGAACTATGGTGTGCCCTTCTGGTAAGCAAAGGAATCCGAGGGGCTACACCTTTACCTTTATTATTGGTGCCAACAATTGGCTCTACATTATCAGCAAGAACTTCATCTTCATCTGAGGTGCTCTCCACAACACCTTCTTGGAACTGATCAACATGGGGGCTAGCCGCGGGCTCCCCCTGAACATTTGCTGCCATCTCAGCCACATGCTCCCCCTGAGCAAGAGCATCCTCCACCTGAACATCACTGTGGCCTGGTGCCACAACTTCCGAAACAACTTCTTCTTGCTCCCCCTGAATGCTGGCGACAGTATCCAATACTTCATGAAGAATAGATGTAATAACTGTCGTCGGGGTATCAACCTCTGATGATTGCACAACGGGCTCAATGTGTTCTGGAGGAATTTCTTCAATTCTTCTTGGACTAGCCACTGGTTCTTCTGGCCTGACTGCTGCTGCTGCCTCTTCCAGGACTGCTGGGGCTGCTGGAGCTTCTGCAATAGGGTCTTCAACCCTCACTTCTGCCTCTGCCTCTGCTTCTGAAACAAGAACTTCTTGAGCTTCTCCAATAATGGCCTCATCTTCAGCGACTGAAGTCTTTGTCCAAACTCTGGTGTAACGCCCCGACGCGGAATATCAGAGCGGGATTACAATTATTAAATAGTACAGAGCGAGAAATAAATGCAAACCATTGCACAATGGAATAATACCAAATAAACTCCAATTTCATTGATAATCTATCAACTAACTATTACATCAACGTATTAGAGCCAAAACTAGGACCCAGAGTACTTTATTCAACCAAACTATTACATAATGACTAACTGACTCACTAACTCATAACTATACTAACAGACTGCTACTAGGCAGCACTGGTTGCAGAAAGGTCACTCCTGAGTCTCCTCATTGGTCCCATCCTCGTGAGTGTGGTCATGATCCAACTCACCTGAAACACATTAAATAAATATGCAGGATGACCGAATAACGCCCAGTAGGACTTAATATCTCATGAAACACAAGCATATTTTAAATAGTTAATGTTTAATGGCAGGCTAATGAACGCGCGACATAGTTGACTGTGCATTTCGTTGTCCAGAGTCATCGCACAAGTCAAAATGTGCACTTCCTCTAAACTGTCTCACGAATTAAAATTGTAAAAATGAACTCATATAATGGTGAGTACAGGTCATATCCACGAAGAGGTAGAATAGAACTTGAATTAAAACTACTTTGACTTGGATCAATTCTTAAAGACACTTTCTCACCAAAATCACATTGCATTAAAAGTAATTCTGTAAACAACATCAATTAAATTTCTCACAACTTGACAAATCATTTTAATGGGAAACAAATAAACTCAAAACCCAAGAATGTACCCTCACAGCTCGAGGGATGAACACTTAATAATCGCAACTCTCCACAAACACCGGACCATATCCTCACAACGCAAAGATAGACAGAAATTAAATAAGAAACAGAAATTTATTGTGACACTAATCAACTAAGCACCAACAGATCTTTAATTATCAATGCGTTAAAATTGAACTAAGAACTCTTGATGACAGATCAAATTAAACCTCTTTCCCTGAAAACAATATGAACTATGAGAGGTTCAAATCACTGTACCCTCAACTTGAGGGATGAAGATCAAATCAATAAAGAGAAAGATATAACTGCACATCCACATCCGATCTGTCCAGGGGAGAGAAGAACACTAAATGAAATAAAATCTCCAAGAATAGAAAAGAAAGGAATCAAATTTCTGATCTCTCAATTGTAACTGCTCTCTGCTACCTTCGGCAACTTTCTGTATACCATCACCGGACTAACCCAGAACATACCAAGTAAAGGGGGGTGTTCCTGGTTGCCTTGTACCCTTCTCCACAGCACAGAAGACAGGAAGAAGAACAAGCAGATCAGCAGTAGAGGAAAACCTCCTGATCTGCCTGGATCAAATCCCCACTGACGAGCAGAGCAAACCACAATATCGACTAATGCAAATACTGATCCAAAGAACAATCCTTGCAGCAAGGAGAAGAACCAGAAATCTGAACTAAAAATCCCAAATAATACAGAACCTCCTTGATCTGAACCCGCCATCTGATCCCCTTGTGCAATTGCTCAATCAGAAGAACATAAGAAAACAAGAATTACTGTGAATCGATCTCCAATAGCTCAAATGCTCAAACAGAAATGAGAAAATGGAATCTAAATTGCTAAACTGAAATTCTCAACAATAAGAACTCTAAATCTGATGCTCAAAGAAACTACAGAGAAAATGGCAAAGAATTAAACTAACATGTGAACAAAAGAACCCCCAAGCATCCCAACTCGTCTCCCTCACTGCTTCTGCTAAAGAAGAAATTACAGAAAAATGGAAGAAAGAACAAGAACTGAGAAGAAGAACAAGCAAAGAACCAGCCAACCCGTCTCCCTCACTGCTCTGCCAAAAGGAAAAAAATACAGGTAAAATGGGAATTAAAATCCTAAGAAATTCCTACCAACTCCCCCCCCTTTTACAGCTGAACCAGAACCCTCACAATCTCACAGCTCTGCGGAAAGGGAAAAATACAGAAGAATGGGAAACTGAAAATTAAAAAAAAATTCCAACCAGCGACCTCGGGAGAAGAGGACCTCGGGTCCTTTATAGATGCCCAGGCGCCTCTGCATCAGCTTCTTCCCGCCTCCATCACGGCCAGCTCCAGCTCAGCAGGGCGCCTTCACACTGGGATCTGGCCAGCACACGCGTCTCCATCAGCGCACATATCAGATCTGGCCTCCATCTGCACAACAACGGCCCGCATACACAGCTCCCTGCAAACCACCTTCGTCCAGCCCTTTTGCCACAGCCGCGCACCAGCCTCCATCGCCCAGCAGCCCCTGGCGCACTGCCCGCCTAGCTTGGCCGCACCCACACCAGCAGCAGGCCCAGCCGCTTCCTGCATCGCCATCTCACACCGCCGCCCAGATGCACCCGACCGGCCACACCAGCCATCGCACCTGCATCAGCCGCATGCGCCACATGCCCAAACCCATCTAGCCACCTCATCCGCCCCAGATCTGGTTCACCTGCTCATCCTGGCCGCGCCCTGGGCCACCCAGCCCCATCGCCTCTGCGCCAGCTCAGCTGCGGATCCACCAGACGGACCCCAGGGCGCCCAAGGTGCTGCTTCACACGGGAGCTCCTCCCCCAACAGCAGATCCGCGCGGCTCAGATCGCTAGCGCCAGCTCACATCTGCCCAGCCATCGCCTGCCGCGCTCCCAGCAATCGGTTGCCAGCTCCTTCACACAGTAGATCCGCGCCAAAGCGCCGGCCGCCCAACGCTCTGCACGAACCGCCTCCCAGATGCTCCAGTTGCTTCCGTCGATCTGGTGGAGAAGAAGAAACAAGGGTTTAAATGGAGTTGAAGGGATACGTGGCCAATTTTGGTGAGATGTGGTTGGGATGTTAAAAAAATTATTATTTATAGGATTAGGTGAGATATGTGGCATGATTATTTAACTACAAATTTGATTTATTTACGAGTACTATTTACAAAATTGAGGATATAAAAGTAATAACTAAAAATTATTTAAAAAGTTAGAACACTTTATTATTCAAAAAGTATTGACATATTCCATGAAAATCTAACTACATATGTTCTATCCAAAAATTTAACTAAAATGTTCAAAATTTTATTTATAGATGAAATGAATTTAAAATCAAATTGTATATTATTTACAGACAAATGATGTATAAAATTACTATATGTATGACATTTAACGCGAAAAATTTATGTAGTTATCAGCTAACTAAAGAGTAGAATCATGTAGAGCATGTCATGATAACAAGAGAACAATAGCAACTGGCATAGGGAAACTAGTACAACGAGAACGACAATAGAATGGCCACGTAATGTTATAACATGTAAATTGCACGACGGTGCACTAGTAACGATCACTCTTGCACTTGTAGAGATAGTACTTTGATTGTCATTGATTAATCTAGATAGTAAACTGGCGCTGGATGCATGCCGTAACACATCCTTGATCATTTTAACTCCCATGGGTACTAGCACTTTTCGGGCACTCCTCCCAGGACCAGATCGGGACCTATTGCGCTGGCATTAGTCATTTCTTTTATCTTAGACAATCACACAATAATGGCCAATAGAGTACCAAGAAGAGATAAGAGAGTACTAGACGAGATAGATGAGAGTGTAGAGAGAACGTGAACAGATGAGAGAATATAGATGGTAGATAAGATAGGGACATTCCGTAAAACAACGTGAAATTCCGATAGTAACGATTACACAGCACCAGGTCGGGTGCCGACAGTCTGGTAGAAGTCATAACCGCCCCCTTAGTCGTGCCGTGTACACAGGTCAGGTGGTCCGCCGTGAACTCAAGATGAGAAGGAAACACTAAGGCCATGGATCGTACTGATCCCTAAGGTGTAACGGGTTTTGGGGTACAACCAGCTCGTTGACTAAGGACATGCGCCAAAGCCAAGAAGACTTACGGAGGTCTTGACAAGGAGTCCCTGGCCCAGTCGAGAGTATTCCCAATGGAGAGGTGGTCCAAGTCAAGAGAAAGTGTATAAAAACAGGTCCGTCGTGCCTCGAGTGCTCGAAGGCCGAGGGAAAACGATAATAGTGTACAAATCTTGCGATTAAAACGAAGACAAGTCCATTAAAGCAATTAAGGGATATTAAGTGAATAGTTAACTTAATTACCAGATATCTTATTGAGCAATTTAACAAGTTTTTGTGGCAATCATTCATGTATAGTGTGTGCTTGTGTAAGATAATCATAAGAGCAAGATTGATCGTGCACACATCTTTTATTTGATTAAAACATGGGAATACTGTTCAACATTTATTAACAGGTCGTTATTGTTCTTACAGTGCATGATTAAGGTTTAACAGGGATTAACTGGGGCAATTAACATGGGTATACAAGCAAATCAGGGTTTGGGTCGCTCTGTTGAGGTCGCGACGTAGGGTTAGGTCGCGTTCAGGTCGTGACATAGAGTCGGGTCACGATCAGGTAAAGTCGCGACAGGGTTTCTTGTCGCATTCATGTCGCGGCGCGGTGTCCGATCGCGTTCTGCTGAACCGGGCGCCGGAGTGAACCGGGGGACAGGTCGCGATGCGTCGACCCACCGCGTTCATAACGCATCAGACCCCGATGTCGCGACCCCTCTGAGATCACGGCGTATCGTGCCATCGCGACCTCAGGAGGTGGCACGAACCCAGAAAAGAGGGATTTGCCCTTTTTTCTAGGTGGGTCTGCCTGACACATAGCTATTCAAAATTTGATAATAAATTGTATAGAGGTCCAAAAAGCATGAAACTAGTTTTAAACGAAAGTAGACATATAGATCTATCAACATGCATGATTAATTTGAAAATAGACAAGGTATAGACATGCTGTGATCGGGTTACATTTCAGTGACCTAAACAAGTGCAGTCAAGATTCAACGAATTAATTAGAGATGGATACATGATGAAATTTAGGCAAAATAGGGGTGTATGAAAGCTAACATGAAGTAGTTCTTATGAGAATTTTCTCATGGCATGAAGTTAAGCATACACGAGGTTCACAAGCAAACATGAAGGGTCGGGTGCATGGATTTGACAGAGATTCAAAGAATTAATTCTCCCTCATGGGAGATCGAAATAGAGCGAAACCAAAGGGGTTTTGCTCGGGATCATGAACTCTTCCTAGGTAAATTTTACACGAATTTGGCTTGAGAGATTGCCTACCTTTTGTCGAAACAAAGAAGAACCCTAGATTGGAGACGAAAACGAGATGAAAACCCTTGCTTCAATCCTTCTTCTCCAAGCTCCTCACGTCCAGAACTCCTCCCCTTCGTCCCTTAGAGCTCCAGCCACGGTTTGGGTTTGGGTAGGGACGAGATTAGGGTGTTATGTTGGCTAATAGAGTCCTAAACCTTCCAAGACTCCTCCTTTCCTTCAAACTCCGAATTTCCTTATTTATCTTCCCACTTTCCCTCATTTATCCACCTAATATGGCTGGGAACAGATCTAATTTCGTGGGTAGAGGGTTAGGGTAAGTATAGGACTCCTTTTTAGGATATATATGGGTTATTTAGTATTTATCTTACCCCTTTTCATTTATTTAATTATTAGGTACGAATTTAACCTATTTACCTCTCATCCCATGATGGGCTCTCCTCTTTTGGGCCCAATAAACCATGTTAGGACCATTAGTACATCCCATTGCTAATTTAGCTTAATGGGCTTTGATTTAAATCATTCTAATTATATTTATTTTCCCTTTTTATTCAATTATTTCTGTTTTCCCCATGTATAAAAAATAGAAATTTTATTTTTATTTGGGTTTTTAAAAATCAAGGGTGCTACATCCTTCCCCTCTTAAAAAGAATTTGGTCCCCAAATTCATAGAATCGTAAGAGAAAGAATGACTTACCGAATAATTCCGGATAGTTCTGTCTCATGGTCGCTTCGGGCTCCCATGTGGCTTCTTCAACTTCGTGATTTCTCTAGAGTATTTTAACCACGGGTATAGATCGATTCCGAAGCTGTTGCATCTTCTTGTCCAAGATCTTCTCTGGCCTTTCTTCATAGGTCATGTCCTTGTTCAGGGTAATGTCATCATAGCTGATTACGTGTGACGGATCATACACGTATTTCCTCAGCATGGACACATGGAACACATTGTGCACTGTTGCGAACTGGGGAGGTAGTGCTAGTCGGTACGCCACCTCGCCAACTCTATCCAATACTTCGAATGGTCCTATGAATCTTGGTCTCAATTTGCCTTTCATCCCAAACCTTTGAAATCCTCTGGTCGGGGATACATTCAGCATCACATGATCTCCGGCTTGAAATTCTAAGTTTCTCCTTCTCTTATCTGCATAGCTCTTCTGCCTGGACTGAGCTACTTTTATTCTGTCTCTGATAATCTGTATGTCCCTGCTAGTGCTCTGCACCATGTCTGGTCCCAGCCATTGCTGTTCTCCTACCTCGTTCCAGCACACAGGTGATCTATAGCTTCTTCCGTATAGTGCTTAAAACGGTGCCATTTTAATGCTCTCCTGGTAGCTGTTGTTGTAGGTGAATTCAATTAGGGATAGCTGCTCATTCCAATAACCTTCAAAATCTATAGTGCAGGCACGAAGCATGTCTTCCACTATTTGATTTGTCCTTTCTGTTTGTCCATCCGTCTGTGGGTGGAAAGCAGTGCTAAAATTGAGTTTTGTACCTAATGCTATCTGAAGTCCCTTCCAGATTCTAGATGTGAATCTTGGGTCACGATCTGAGACAATGGACACGGGGACTCCATGTAATCTCACGATTTCCTTTACATACAAAGCTGCTAACACATCCACACTCCAAGTGCTCTTAATGGCAAGGAAGTGTGCGGACTTGGTTAAACGGTCCACAATAACCCAGATAGCATCAAGTCCACCACGAGTTTGGGGTAAACCCATGATGAAATCCATGCCGATGCTTCCCCACTTCCATTCGGGTATGTCCAGGGGTCTAAGTACTCCCGCAGGACGACGGTGCTCGGCTTTCACCTGTTGACAAGTGAGGCAGTGGGCGGCATGCTCAGCCACCACACGCTTCATGTTTGGCCACCAAAATGACCTTTTCATGTCTTGGTACATCTTGGTTGCGCCTGGATATATTGTATACTTGGTCTTGTGGGCTTCATCCATCAGTTTCCTTTTCAGTTCTTCATTGTCAGGCACACATGTCTTGGCTTGGAATAATATTCTTCCATCTTCCGTGATGGAGAAATCTGGTTTGTCAGCTATAGTCTCCTTTACTCGGATTAGAAACGGATCATTAGCATGTTGATCTCTGATCTCGACAAGGATGTCGGGTTGAGCTTTAAGATTAGCCACTAGCATCTTATCACTTCTCTTCTCAATATTCAGATCTAGACTGGCGAATTGCTCTAATAATTGCATCTCGCCCATGACTAGACATGATAAAGAAGCTACTGACTTCCTACTAAGTGCATCAGCTACTGCATTACCTTTACCTAGGTGGTATTGAATATTGAAATCAAAGTCTTTCAAGTACTCCAGCCATCTCCGTTGTCGCATATTGAGCTCCTTCTGAGAAAATAAGTATTTCAAACTCTTATGGTCGGAGTAGACAATAAATTGCTCCCCGTATAGGTAATGCCTCCAGATTTTGAGTGCAAATACCACAACAGCTAGCTCTAAGTCATGGACATGATAATTGACTTCATGTCGCTTCTTCAATTGCCTTGAGGAATATGCTATTACCTTCTCATTCTACATTAATACGCATCCTAGACCAATTCCAGATGCATCGGTGTAGACTGAGAATCCTGCGCCCTCGACTGGTAAGGTGAGGACAGGTGCAGATGTCAACAATTGCTTCAGGGTCTGGAAACTCTTCTCGCACTCTTTGCTCCAAACATTTGGGTTCTCTTTCCGCATAAGACGCGTAAGAGGTACAACTATCTTGGAGAAGTCTTTGATGAACCGTCTGTAATATCCAGCTAGTCCAAGAAAGCTTCTTATCTCAGTGACATTGGTCGGCCTTTTCCAGTTCAGTACAACCTCTACCTTGGAAGGATCGACAGCGATACCGTCCTTGGATATGACATGGCCCATAAATGACACCTCCTCGATCTAGAATTCACACTTGCTCAATTTGGCATAGAGTTGATTGTCCCGCAAGATTTGCAGAGCGATCCTCAGATGCTCCTCATGCTCTTCCTTGGTCTTGGAGTATATGAGAATATCATCAATGAATACCACGACGAATTTGTCGTGGCAGGGCCGATAGATGCTGTTCATTAGTTGCATAAAAGTTGCAGGAGCATTGGTTAGTCCAAAAGGCATGACTACAAATTCGTAATGACCATACCTACTCCTGAAAGCCGTCTTGTAAATACTTGCATCTATAATCCTCATTTGATGATATCGCGATCTAAGGTCAATATTAGAAAAATACTTTGCTCCTGATATTTGATCAAATAACTCATCGACACGAGGCAGAGGGTACTTGTTCTTGATAGTGAGATTATTCAACTGCCTATAATCGATGCATAATCTCATAGATCCGTCCTTCTTCTTGACGAACAACACTAGTGCTCCCCAAGGAGAAGTAATTAGCCTGATAAATCCCTTTTCTAAAAGTTCCATCAGTTGCTCCTTCAACTCTTTTAATTCAGCGGGGGACATCTTGTAGGGTTGTCGTGAAACCGGTGCAGCTCTAGGTACGAGATCAATTGAGAAATTCACATCCCTCTCAGGTGGAATGCTTGGTAGCTCATCGGGAAACACATCAGGGTATTCTTGCACTATGTGGATGTCTGATATCTTAACTACTTTCTTTTCAACTACGATGGCTGCAAGAAACGCCATACTCCCTTTCCTTATCATGTTTTGTGCCTTTATAGCAGAGACGAGGGACAAGTGTCTCTTGTGCCTACGTCTTGTGAAGGTCAGCTTAGGGAATTCACTAAAAGAAAATTTTCCTCTTCTACAATCCACGATAGCCCCATACGTGGATAGCCAATCGGCTCCCAGAATGACATCGTAGCCCTCCATGGGCTTACAGATCAAGTCAGCTCTTAGATTGAGTTCACCAATCTTAACAATAACCAATGGATAATATTTATTCAATTGAGCCCTTTCTCCTGGTGGTGTTGTGACAGGTAATTCAAATGTCATAGATGCAAGTTTCTCATTTAAGGTATCAGCAAATGTTTGTGATATGAATGAATGTGTTGCACCAGTATCAAACAAAACAAATGTTGATTGAGAAAAGACCGGTAGGGTACCTTTGACGACTCCACCTTTTTCGGTGGTTTCCACCTCTTATACAGCTTGGAGTCTGCCTGGCTTCTTTTGTCCTGAAGGACGCTTCTCATTTTCTTTCAACAGAGGGCATTCCTGAATGCGGTGATCACGACTCCCACAGCGAAGGCATGCACATGCCTTCCTCCAACATTCTTCTGCCGTGTGACCCAGCTTGTCACAATGTTTGCATCTTGGCTTGTTGGTTGGGGCAGTAGTAGTGGGGACTTTGGGCCTTCTCTTCTGGCTTGACCCGTTAGTAATACTTAACGGCCTTTTCTTGCTGTAGGCAGGCTTGCTTGGTGCTCCAGAAGTCAGTTCCTTCTTTACTATTCTACCCTTGATGCGATCAGTGAGATCGGTTGCATCATCGAGTAGTTGTGCTTTCCTGACCATCTCTGGATAGGTCTGAATATCCATAGGTGCCAATTGGGTGATGTATGCAGGCCTGAGCCCATTAAGAAACCTCTTTGCCTTCATTCTGTCAGTGCTAACCAAGTGATTGGCATAACGTGCCAATCGAGAGAACTGAGTCTCATATTCAGCAACTGTCATGTTCCTTTGTTTCAACGTGGCAAACATAGATGCTTTCCTCTCTTGGACCCTCTCTGAGAAGTACTTGGAGTTGAAGTGCTCCTTGAACTCCTCCCAAGTGAACTGTGCATCCTCTCTAGTCGCCTCAACGGACTCCCACCACGCACGTGCGTCCCTTTCTAACTGGAATGTAGCTAGTAACATTTTTTCTCCATCCACGCATTGCATGACGCGGAAGATACGCTCAATCTCCATGAGCCAGTTCTCTGCCTCATCAGGGTCAGTGGTACCACTAAATCGAGGCGAATTTAGGTTGCGGAAATTACAATGTAAATCACCAGCTCCTCGGTTGTTGTTATTATTGTTGTTGGCTCCAGCGGCCTGAAGTAAGGCTTGAGTGAGTTGCTGAATTGTGTGTTGCATGTCACGGAGTTGAGCACGCTCAGGTGCCATTGTTTAAGTTCCTTCAAAAGAGAATTTAAATGTAAGTCGTTGAGTTTGCACTAAGTTTGTGCGAGTGTGCATCCTTTTTATCTTATTACCCACGGTTCTATCCATCTCACATAGGTATGGAACTTAGACTATAACTCAAGTCAGGTTAAAACTAGATCATCCTATACTTAAGAACAACTTAGGCTCTGATACCACAAAACTGTAATGCCCCGACGCGGAATATCAGAGTGGGATTACAATTATTAAATAGTATAGAGCGAGAAATAATGAAAACCATTGCACAATGGAATAATACTAAATAAACTCCAATTTCATTGATAATCCATCAACTAACTATTACATCAATGTATCAGAGCCAAAAGTAGGGCCCAGAGTACTTTATTCAAACCAAACTATTCCATAATGACTAACTGACTCACTAACTCATAACTATACTAACAGACTGCTACTAGACAACACTGGTTGCAGAAAGGTCACTCCTGAGTCTCCTCATCAGTCCCATCCTCGTGAGTGTGGTCATGATCTGACTCACCTGAAACACATTAAATAAATATGCAGGATGAGCAAATAACACCCAGTAGGACTTAATATCTCATGAAACACAAGCATATTTTAAATAGTTAATGTTTTAATGGCAGGCTAACTAAGGAGTAGAGTCATGTAGAGCATGTCATGATAACAAGAGAACAATAGCAACTGGCACAGGGAAAATAGTACAACGAGAACGAAAATAGAATGGCCATGTAATGTTATAACATGTAAATTGCACAACGGTGCACTAGTAACGATCACGCTTGCACTTGTAGAGATAGTACTTTGATTGTCATAGATTAATCTAGATAGTAAACTAGCGCTGGATGCATGCCGTAACACATCCTTGATCATTTTAACTCCCATGGGTACTGGCACTTTTCGGGCGCTCCTCCCAGGACCAGATCGGGCCCTATTGCACTGGCATTAGTCATTTCTTTTATCTTAGACAATCACACAATAATGGCCAATAGAGTACCAAGAAGAGATAAGAGAGTACTAGATGAGATAGATGATAGTGTAGAGAGAACGTGAACAGATGAGAGAATATAGATGGTAGATAAGATAGGGACATTCCGTAAAACAACGTGAAATTCCGATAGTAACAATTGCATAGCACTAGGTCGGGTGCCGGCAGTTTGGTAGAAGTCATAACCGCCCCCTTAGCCATGCCGTGTACACAGGTCAGGTGGTCCGGCGTAAACTCAAGACGAGAAGGAAACACTAAGGCCATGGATCGTACTGATCCCTAAGGTGTAACGGGTTTTGGGGTACAACCAGTTCGTTGACTAAGGACGTGTGCCAAAGCCAAGAAGACTTACGGAGATCTTGACAAGGAGTCCCTGGCCCAGTCGAGAGTATTCCCGATGGAGAGGTGGTCCAAGTCAAGAGAAAGTGTATAAAAATAGGTCCGTCGTGCCTCGAGTGCTCGAAGGCCGAGGGAAAACGATAACGGTGTACAAATCTTGCGATTAAAACGAAGACAAGTCCATTAAAGAAATTAAGGGATATTAAGTGAATAGTTCACTTAATTACCAGATATCTTATTGAGCAATTTAACAAGTTTTTGTGGCAATCATTCATGTATAGTGTGTGCTTGTGTAAGATAATCGTAAGAGCAAGATTGATCGTGCACACATCTTTTATTTGATTAAAACATGGGAATAATGTTCAACATTTATTAACAGGTCGTTACTGTTCTTACAGTGCATGATTAATGTTTAACAGGGATTAACTGGGGCAATTAACATGGGTATACAAGCAAATCAGGGTTTGGGTCGTTCTGTTGAGGTCACGACGTAGGGTTAGGTCGTGGCATAGAGTCGCGTCACGATCAAGTCAAGTCGCGACAGGGTTTCTTGTGGCATTCATGTCGCGGCTCGGTGTCCGGTCGCGTTCTGCTGAATCGGGCGCCGGAGTGAACTGGGGGGCAGGTCGCGACGTGTCAATCCGTCACGTTCATAACGCGTCAGACCCCGGTGTCGCGACCCCTCTGAGATCACGGCGTATCGTGCCGTCACGACCTCAGGAGGTGGCCCGAACCCAGAAAAGAGGGATTTGCCCTTTTTTCTAGGTGGGTCTGCCTGACACATAGCTATTCAAAATTTGATAATAAATTGTATAGAGGTCCAAAAAGCATGAAACCAATTTTAAACAAAAGTAGACATATAGATCTATCAACATGCATGATTAATTTGAAAATAGACAAGGTATAGACATGCTGTGATCTGGTTACATTTCAGTGACCTAAACAAGTGCAGTCAAGATTCAACGAACTAATTAGAGATGGATACATGATGAAATTTAGGCAAAATAGGGGCGTATGAAAGCTAACATGAAGTAGTTCTTATGAGAATTTTCTCATGGCATGAAGTCAAGCATACACGAGGTTCACAAGCAAACATGAAGGGTCGAGTGCATGGATCTGACAGGGATTCAAAGAATTAATTCTCCCTCATGGGAGATCGAAATAGAGCGAAACCAAAGGGGTTTTGCTCGGGATCATGAATTCTTCCTAGGTAAATTTTACACGAATTGGCTTGAGAGATTGCCTACCTTTTGTCGAAACAAAGAAGAACCCTAGATTGGAGACGAAAACGAGATGAAAACCCTTGCTTCAATCCTTCTTCTCCAAGCTCCTCATGTCCAGAACTCCTCCCCTTCGTCCCTCAGAGCTCCAGCCACGGTTTGGGTTTGGGTAGGGACGAGATTAGGGTGTTATGTTGGCTAATAGAGTCCTAACCTTCCAAGACTCCTTTCCTTCAAACTCCGAATTTCCTATTTATCTTTCCACTTTCCCTCATTTATCCACCTAATATGACTGGGAACAGATCTAATTTCGTGGGTAGAGGGTTAGGGTAAGTATAGGACTCCTTTTTAGGATATATATGGGTTATTTAGTATTTATCTTAACCCCTTTTCATTTATTTAATTAATTAGGTACGAATTTAACCTATTTACCTCTCATCCCATGATGGGCTCTCTCTTTTGGGCCCAATAAACCATGTTAGGACCATTAGTACATCCCATTGCTAATTTAGCTTAATGGGCTTTGATTTAAATCATTCTAATTATATTTATTTTCCCTTTTTATTCAATTATTTCTATTTCCCCATTTATAAAAAAATAGAAATTTTATTTTTATTTGGGTTTTTAAAAATCAAGGGTGCTACATCCGGCTACAAGAGAAAATCCACTCTTTTTCAGATTTCTGCTTCTGATGGCTTGGCCCATCTTCACCGAAACTTCACCGCTCAGGTCTATGTTGTAATGTTGGAAAATTCTTGTTAGCAGGTGAGCATAAGGAAGGGACACGTTGAGCTTGTTCTTCTTGTCCCATATCATCGCAGTTGCAAACTTCATTATTTCAATAATCACCTTTGCCATATTGATATCCTGGTTCTGAATCGCCTAAAACATCATGTCGGAGTTAGCCTTCGGGCAAGTGGAGAAAGTTGCGCTTCTTGGTACAAGGATTTGGCACACTATGAAATGCAAAATCCGGTTGAAGGCATTCAACTGGTTGATGTCGATTTTACCATCCTTCAGCTTATATTCAGTATCGATAATCCCCAGTCCCTTGACATGAATGTCGACACTATCTACCCCACTGCGACCACTGGTAGACACTCCAAACAGACTCTCCAATAGATCATATGTAATGTTAATGGGAGTACCTTTGACTGTGGAGGTCAGGGACCCGTCCTCTTCAGATTTTAAGCAAGTGAAAAAAAGCTTTTACAAGGTCCGGATAGCTCGCCTATGAAATAGTCACCATCCTTGTCCACTTCATCCTCTGCATTGCTGCTACCATACTGTGCATCCCGTTCTTCTCAAAATCAGTCACATCCACTGCCTTGTTACCACAGAGCTTCATCTTCATGGCTGCAAACCGTTCCTACTGCTCTGCTGTGAGGAACGCAACGCCGTAGCCACCAACAGTGCCGAAGACCCTAGAAACCGCCATGGATTTGAACTGGGAAAGGTTCTGGAGGATTGTGGGAAGGAGTAGAATAGAAGCCCTCAAGAGATTTTGGTGCGAACAGAGGGATTCTTTCGAAATCACACAGAGAGGATGCCGAAATCGATAGGGTTTATCGTTCCAGGCGAGTCGAAAGAGATGAGAGAGAAAGGTGGAATTGGTATGGCATAGATTACGGGATTAAAAGCGAAAGTTAAAGTTGCTTTTGAAAGGACACCGTAATAAATGCGGAAAACAACAAAAGAGGAGACGATTCACAATAGATAAGGTCTTTTGAAATAATGAACCGTCAAAGTAATTTATGACGCAAGCAATTAAAGAATTTCCTTAATTCCAGGGGAGAAATAAGCATTATTATGAAACTGTTATTATTTCAGTTACGTGCAGAAAATCTATTACAAATTACACATGCCTAATTCCCTTCTAAGAGATGTAAATCTCTCTTCAGGTAAGACTTTTGTAAAGATATCTGCTAACTAATTTAAGGTATCTATAAAAAAATATTAATATTACCATTTGCTACATGATCTCTAATGAAATGATATCTAACCTCTATATACTTCGTTCTGGAGTGCTGGACTGGATTTTTGGTGAGATTTATTGCACTAGTGTTGTCGCACAGCAATGGAATGGTCTTGATGTGCAGTCTATAATCCTCAAGTTGCTGTTTTATCCATAGTAGTTGAGTGCAACAGCTTCCGCAGCTATGTACTCAGCTTCAGTTGTTGATAGTACTATTGAATTTTATTTCTTTGAGGACCATGAAATCAAGCATCCTGCAAGAAATTGACAACTTCCACTGTTGCTTTTTCTATCTACCTTGCATCCATCATAGCCAGCATCAGAATATCCTACTAAACTAGTTTCACATGATTTGGATACCATAAACCTAGATCATGAGTTCTTGCTAGATATCTAAAAATCCTTTTAACCGAAATTAAATGAGATTCTTTAGGATCAGCCTGATATCTTGCACACATGCATACACTAAATAGAATATCAGGTCGACTAGCAGTTGAGTAAAGTAATGATCCTATCATGCCTCTGTAATGTTTTTGATCTACTTTCTTACCATCTTTATCACTGTCTAACCTTGTAGATGTGCTCATTGGTGTGGACAGTGGCTTTGCATTGTCGAATCTAAATTTCTTTAATAATTCCTTGGTGTGTTTCACTTGGCAGATGTGTGTGCCTTCTTTGACTTGCTTGATTTGAAGTCCAAGGAAATAATTGAGTACCCCATCATGCTCATTTCGAATTCTCCCTGCATAAGCTTTTCAAAGTACTTACACAGAGATTCATCAGTAGATCTAAATATTATATCATCCA
>JACBKR010001127.1:0-45883 GCA_014218235.1 Colocasia esculenta | reverse complement strand
TGGGTAGTCGTTTCTTAGTGGTATAAAGCCACAATTTTTTTTAAAAAAATTGTGCAAGATTAACATGCCGATTTTAGAAGGTCCTTCACAACTTTAGGTGAGAGACAATTGTCTTCTTAAAATAGCTGCATTAAAATAGTGAGGTAAGAGATATATTTATGAGTTTTGGCGAAAATTGAATGTCTTGATGTTGTCACGTGGTTGCTCCAACTGAATTATATTATACTAGTATAGATAGATTAAGACCCAAATCTCCCATCCTTCCAGCCGATCATGTAGTTATGACTCACATTGTCCTTTTTCTTTGGAGTTCCAAAATGCCTTTCCATGCTAAACACATGCAGCAAACCTGTCTGGCCACAATTTTTAAAAGCACTTGGACGATTAATCATGTCAAACAAGCGCACAGAGGGTTTACATCACCCGTAAAAGATCAAGACAAATTCAGCAAAATCGTGAAAGGTACGTACAAATGTAATAGCTAGCTAGCTAGCCTCAAATACTGAAAAACAGTACCCCAAACAACTGCCTATCGCTTCTTAACTTAACAGCACATTACATGATTCTCAATAGAAGGAAACACTGTATTCGGGAACGAAAAATGATTTGGTGACACTTATATTTGACAATATATATCACTCTAATAATATAAATTTTAAAAATTCACATGACACTTTAAAATTTATGTTATATAAATAATATCATATATTTGTTATAGAATAATGTCACCAAATTATTTTTCTTCTAAAAACCTTAGATAGCACAGGCACATCAACAAATTAAAATTGACAAAGTTAAGTGGCATATGCTCCTCCATCCACTCACAGAGCTGTCAGTCCTATCAATCATGCTCGATCTCTATCTCTATGAACTTCTCGCACCACATACGATAGAGATCGATCGAAGAAGATTGATTTGAAGCTAGCTCACAAGTAATAATAACAATGACCTCATTCGTTCTTTATTTGCTACAGACATGATCCTAGTTTACCTTAACGCATGCATGCAAAGAGCATGCCTCCAACCAGTCCCGTCATGAAGACTTACCGGCCCGGGCCCCCGCCGGCCGGCTGACCGGGCATTCAGGTGCTGCCCAGGAGGCGTCCATATATGTTGCGCCCTTCGCGACCCTGCATTCCGCCCCATCTCCCCTTCCTCCTCCGTCAGCTTTACCATAGCCTTAATTTGGAGAACTCGGCCACCCACAGCTTGGCGTTCCCGGCGTACTCCGCCACCACCGCGCACAGGTGGTCCTCCATGGCTCCATCAGTGCCAGTCGGAACCGAGCACCGCATGCATGAAAAACCCCATCTTTACCGTGGGATCGAGCTGGTACTTATCCAAGCTCTCGGGTGTCAGCAGGTGCAGCCACACGGCGGGGAATTCCTAAGGAAAAGATGCTTATCCCACCCTTACGTACGTGGGATATATATATAGCCAGGTTTAGATTATACTTGGTGTGGCGTTTGGTAACACTAAGAAAGATGACAGAAAAGAGATCATAGGAAGCTCTCTTCTTCTCGCCGCAGCAGCTGGTAGCATGGTTTTTGGAACAAAAGCCAATTGACATCTATATTTAATGCGTCTTGCATTAATTAGCTATAGATAAATACAAACCCTAACTCTGATACTACTTTACACTCTTCTTAAAGACAATATATAATATATATATATAATATTATATAATATATTATATATATATATATATATATATAAGATCGATGAAGGTAATTCCAAAAATCATGCATTGGCTCTAAACCAAATCATAGGTATTCATCTCTTATCTTCCAGCAGATGGAACCATGCATCTCTCACATGTTTCGCACATGTCGATTAGCACGTGCAGTGCATGTGGTTCCACTTCAGATGTCAAACGAGGACCACCAGCCAAATGCCTTCGCCACACTTTTTTCATTCTAATTTTGATTCATCAGTCTCACCTTATAAATGAGTGAAAAAGGAGATTAGTATTCTAGCATTTAAAAAAAAAAACTTTTGTCTATATTTTGTATATGTTTTGTTTTTTACAGCTAGCTGAAGTAGATATAAAAGATTGTTATTGAGGCAAAGTTATCGGGTTATGATAGTTCAAACTTGTCTAGATCTGGACCATTAATAATATAAAAGAATAATTTTTCTAGTTACGAAATATGCAGATTCTATTCACATGACAAATAAGATGTAAAGTAGGAGTTTATAAAGATGGAAAATGGTCATGTCAACGACAACTGACATCATGTTCAGATGCCATCATCAGTGGTCCTTGGTGAAGGTGACATGGGTGGAAAAGACAATTATCTTATATTTTGGCTTTATAATTAAATTCCCACTATATTCTTGTTGCATCTGAAAGATTAGCTGGATGTAGCTCATCCACATCATTCCACCCACAATGGTCTGTACATTCTTTTCAAACCACCTTTCATTGGTCCACACGAATAGATTTTCTTTTGAAGTCTTATATGCAGGAGTTACTCACACATTTCACTACCAAGAAGCGGGATTACCGACGGATATTTTCGACGGATTAATTTTTCGTCGGAAATACCGACGGATTTTCCGACGACATATATCCGTCGGAAAATCCACGGAAGTTCTGACGGCAATTCATCCATCGGAAATATCCGTCGGTAATTTAGTAATACCGACGGATATTCCGACCGGAAACAAATAGCCGTCGGAATATCGGTCGGCATATCCCGCGAAACCCCCTTGTTCCTCTCCCCTCCCCGCCTCTCTCCCTCTCCCGCTCTCTCTCCCTCTTTCCTCTCTCCTCTCTCGTCTCTCTCTCTCTCTCTCATTCTCTCTCTCTCTCCATCCCTCTCTCCTCTCTCTCTCCTCTCTCGTCTCCGGCATCCCTCCCCGTCGCCGCCGGGCCGCACCCGCCCCTCTCCATTGCCGCCGCCGCGACGTGCCGCCACCTCCGCGGCCCACCCCGCCGTGCCCCGCCGTTAAGCCTCACCCTCCCCGCCCGCGTGCCCCCTCCCGCCAGTCCCCCTCCCCCCACACAGTCCCCCCCCCTCCCCTCACATTCCCCCCCTCTCCCCGCGTGCCCCCCTCCCCCCTCCTCTGCATTCCCCCCCCCCCACCCCCCGTGCATCCCCCCTCCCCCCACAGACCCCCCCTCCCCTGCAGTCCCCCCCCTCCCCCTCGGCCGTCCCAGCCCCCCCTCCCTTCCCCACCCTTGCCACCCCCTCCCTCACCAACAGTGCCCCCCCTCCCCCTCCGGCCGTCCCAAGCCCCCCCCTCCCTTCCCCACCCCTTGCGACCCCCCCCCTCCCCCCGGCTGTCCCAGCCCCCCCCTCCCCCACATTCCCCCCCCTCCCCGCGTGCCCCCTCCCCCCTCCCTGCAGTCCCCCCCCCCCACCCCCCCTCCGCACCCCCCCTCCCCCCACAGACCCCCCTCCCCCCTGTAGGCCCCCCCTCCCCCTCCGGCCGTCCTAGCCCCCCCCCCCCCGTTCCCCACCCCTGCCTCCCCCCTCCCCCAACAGGAGACCCCCTCTCCCCCCTGTAGGCCCCACCTCCCCCCTCCCCCAACAGGAGACCCCCCCTCCCCCCTGTAGGCCCCACCCTCCTCCCCCTCGCCGTCCAGCCCCCCCCCCCTCCCTTCCCCCACCCCTCCGGCCTCCCCCCTCCCCCTGTAGTCCCCACCTCCCCCTCTGACCGTCCCAGCCCCCCCTCCCTTCCCCACCCCTGCCTCCCCCTGTTATTTGTCTGATTAGGTAAGGGGTCTTTTTCTGATTTTAAATTGAGGTGCACAGACACACACAGACACTTTTATATGATTAAATTTTGGTGCATTAGTGTAAGATAATTTATATGATTATGTATGTTGAAGTATGTCATAATAGTAAGTTATGTCAACCATTTTATTGCTATAGGACATCCATGTTTAGTTAGTATGTTAAAGCATGTTTACATAATACTTGCTAATTGCCATGTGAAACATGTAATAGCTTACTTGATGTGTTGCACTTATGTAGAGTGTATGTGGTAAGTGTATGGATGTGGCCAATAGGTTGCTTGTTGAGTCTATTACATAGACTCATTCTTGCTTACTCATAGAGGTGAGACAAAAGCTTTAGAGATTGAGGAGATAGCGAGGAGTGACATCGAGCATGAGAGTAGCTTGCGGCTTAGAGAGCTATTGCTATAAGTTTGTACTTTTACTTTTTACTTAGTACGTGAGACATTGATGTATTATGGACTTCTGAACTTGTTATTTGTGGACTTTGATATATTTTACTTTGTTGCTATATAGACTGTGGATGTGTGTGTGGTGATGGAATAAGAATATCTTTATTTCTACTGTACTTTTCTTGTTATTTGTGTACATCTCTACCCACTTTGTAATGTTGGGTACATGTCCTATTGTGATGACACACTTTATCGACATAGATTGGTATAATCGTACTGATATAAAGAGGCGTTACAATTCATCAAAGGTGGAGGGACGAGTCAACTATGATAGAATCCCATTTTCCTTGAGGAATTTTAGATGACACACACGAATCGATTCATATTGATACACTCCGATTCGCATCTATTATTTTAGAGATCACAGTGATGGGGACAGACGTGCGCAATGTCGAGCGCCATTGAACTGAACGAATTCGGTTCGTTTCGTTTCGTTTCGTTTCACTATATAAAGGTTCGGTGTGGTCGGTTCCCTTAAAAGGGGTGAATCAGACCGAACAGACTCAGTATTCACCCCTGTAATGATACTATAGTTGTTTTCTATAAGGCTTTCACTAATAGGGTAGTACTGTCATTTAGATTCCAATTTCATTGTTGAAAGATTAGTTATGATGCTAATTAATTCTGAGCTAAAATCCATGGCTTCTTTATAGTTTGCTTTGCTTTGCTATATTGAAGATAGAACCTCTAGATATCTATGGCACTGTGAGGTTATTCATAACAATCTTCTTTAAAATATTAGTGATTAATATTGTATTTCTTACTTTAATGCAATTCATGTTCAAAAATGTGTGAATTTTGTTTATCATTGGACTTGTTCACATGCATGATTTTGATTTCATATTCATTTCATATTCATGTGCGTTTGAAATTTGATCTATACATGTATAGTAATTTTTTCACTACACACACATCACGAGAGCGTGTTAAGCCCGTGTCATGAACATTCCCGTTCAAGACTTTGAGATTGATGTGCACGAGTCTTATTTTCAATAATGAGAACGTGTATATCTAACTCAAAGTCTTGAATTGTCCCGTTTTGGACAGTCTGTGAATGTTTGATCGGAGTTAGGTGGTCATTTATTATGTGATTATATTATTTGTTGAAAATTTCGGGTGCGTCTACTCACTCCTCTCTGATACCTTTATTGATTTAGAATATTTTATTAACCACTTATTAGTAAGTGTTTAAGAAAATAACTAAATCAATAAAATTTTTTGGTATATCGGAGAGTGTGAGGAGATGCTGCCGAAATTTTCAGCAAATAATACAAACATAGTAAATAGTCATCTGAGTGCGATCAAATATTCACAGATGGGTAAAAAGTGATAATCTTAATAATATATCCTACCTATTCATTTTGACTTACTCGAACGATGTTCATGATATAAATAACAATTTGCTTACTATGGATAACGAACAAGAAGTTGACCCAAATGTCGCTGAGCGGGAGGTGGAGTCTGATGTGGAGGAAGACTCCCAAGATAATGAGGATGAATTCCAGCATGATGATGAAGATGATGCTGAATTAAACATGTCTTCAGCATCTGATGATGAATATAGATATATACTGCATATTTTGTAAGGACGTGGTGTTGTTGTTAATTACATGTTCATAATAAATTGCTAATTCAAATTGAGTGCTGATGACTTGCTATATCTGATAATGTGTATCAATAGAGATATGGTACGTGGAGGACGCAGTCGGACGGTTGCCACGTCCGTTGGCAGAGGGACTGCCTCCCCGTCCACGTCTGCCTCCAGGTCCGCGACAGGTATATGCATATGTACACAAAAAACCATATGGGTATTATTGTTTATATTGATTTCACGAGAACTAACGTACATACAATTTTACAGGGACTGCCTCCTCGTCCACGCCCGTCTTCCCAACTGGTAATTTCTATATTGTTGTTTATTAGATTCATAATTTCTATGTGTATGTTTTTGAACAGAAATTTTGCAGGGACTGCCTCCCCGTCCACGCCCGTCGTCCCAGCGATAGGTAATTTTCTACATGTTGTTTATTTGAAATTCATAATTTTCTAATGTGTATGAATTTTGCAGGGACTGCCTCTTCCGTCCACGCCCGTCGTCCCAGCACAGGTAAATTTCTATATTCTTATTTATTTGAAATTCATAATTTCTAATGTGTAATGAAATTTTGCAGGGACTGCCTCTCCGTCCACGCCCTTCATCCCAGATAGGTAATTTCTATATTCTTGTTTATTTGAAATTCATAATTTCTAATGTGTATGAATTTTGCAGGGACTGCCTCTCCGTCCACGTCCGTCGTCCTAGCGACAGGTAAATTTATATATTCTTGTTTATTTGAAATTCATAATTTCTAATGTGTATGAAATTTTGCAGGGACTGCCTCCCCGTCCACGCCCGTCGTCCCAACGACAAGTAAATTTCTATATTCTTGTTTATTTGAAATTCATATTTTCTAATGGTATGAAATTTTGCCTCCCTGTCGACCATCCGAGCAGTGCCACCTTCGTCTTCTTCCTCACCAGAGGTGGAGAGCCAGCATCCAGCAGCTGAGGAGGGCCCTCAGCTACCAGGACGACAACCATGCTGGATCTCAGGGTAATTTTCATCATCTCAGTACTGTATTTGTTATTTAGGATATACATTTCATGTAGAAAATTAATGTGGAATTGCAAGGGGAAGATAGATCCCAGTCCTGCTTCCCGCTATATTACGACGCTGGTCCACGCACATATTCCAGGACCAGTGGATGCATGGAGAGACGTCCCGGTGCCAGTCCGGGATTTATTATTTGACATGTTTACGGTATTTTTTATTTTTTTGAAGAGTTGAAGTCATTTATTCAATTATTATTAATTTGGGTTTATTGCAGAACATGGATTAATTTTATTTCTTTACAGCGGAGGTTCGCGTTCACGAGACCCGAGGATCCCCCTCGGCTCGAGCCTCTGGAGATTACGGCCCAGACTAATTTAAGAAAGTCGATGTGGGAGGCACAGGACAAGGCAATGAAGACCACAGGCAACCACGATCCTATGGCTTGGGTGGATTACGACCCTGTTTGCTGCGGAGGGACTATTGGAGTCCCTTTGCGCGCGTTGGGCTGCTGGACCCTGGCAGCGGCGGTCACAGGAGGCAATACGCAACAGAGCAACTCAACCGGAGAAGAATGTGCATACTAGTGGATCCGTATCTTATGCGACCCACAGTCAAAATTGGTAAGTATTTTATTGTTCGCTTCATATATACATATGATTATTATTGTGAAGTAACTAATTTTGTTGAATTTTAAGCATCACGACCTGGAGCGTGCCCCTACTTTCCGCGAGGTATTTGACCGGACTCATAAGCGAAGGGACGGATGGCTATGTTACCGAGAGTGCCCGCACGATTGCTGTAAGTCAAGCTTTAAATTATGAATTCAATTATGATATTAAAGTAATTTGTTTTCAATAATTTAATTTTAAATTATTTTACAGGAGACGTACGACAGGACGATGGCGGAGCGCTACACAGAGGGCACTCCCCAGCCAGATTTGGATGCGGACGCTTGGGTCGAGGCAGCGGGAGTGCCGAGGAAGGGTCGAGTGTACGGCTTTGGGGACAGCCTGGATACTCATCGAGTGTTATCCTCATATGCCAGTTCAATCGATCCTCCGGCACACGCGAGTTCATCTTCTGCGCCGCCCGTCAGTGGTGTAGAGGACATTAGAGGCATCATTCGGGAGGAGCTACGTACAGAGCTACAGACGCAGCGGGAAGAGCTACAGGCGCAGCGGGTAGAGCTATAGGCGCAGCGGGTAGAGATAGAGACGCAGCGGGTACAGCTACAGACGCAGTTCAGCGATATGGTTTAGCAGTTCATGTCAATAATGCAGGGAGTACGCCCCACACAGCCAGCAGCTCAGGTCAGTATTAGTATTAATTTCATATACTTAGGATTGGGTCGGGCGTTCAATTGACGGATCTAAAAAACACTCAAGTATATATAAAGCGTCAAAACACACAATCCGGGGGTCCAAAATCCCAAATAGGGATCGGATCGGCGTGCCGTTTTCTCCGACACTACCGGGTGGGTTAAAGTGACGTGTGGGAACTGACGAAATCCAATTTGGATCTCCGGATTGGGTCGGACGTTCAATTGACGAATCTAAAAAACACCCAAGTATATATATAAAAGGGTCAAAACACACAACCCGGGGGTCCAAAATCCCAATAGGGATCGGATCGGCGTGCCGTTTTCTCCGACACGACCGGGTGAGTTAAGTGACGTGTGGGAACTGACGGAATCCAATTTGGATCTCCGGATTGGGTTGGGCATTCAAAGGATGGATCTAAAAACATGGTCAACAGATATAAATGGTTAAAACACACAACCCGGGGGTCTAAAATCCCAAATAGGGATCCAATCGACGTGTCGTTTTCTCCGACACGACCGGGTGGGCTAAAGTGACGTGTAGAAACTAACGGAATCCAATTTGGATCTCCGGATTGGGTTGGACATTCAAAGGACGGATCTAAAAACACGGCCAAACATATATAAATGGTTAAAAGACGCAACCCAGGGGTCTAAAATCCCAAATAGGGATGGGATCGGCGTGCCGTTTTCTCCGACACGACCGGGTGGGTTAAAGTGACGTGTGGGAACTGACGGAATCCATTTGGATCTCCGGATTAGGTTGGGCATTCAAAGGACGGATCTAAAAACACGGTCAAACAGATATAAATGGTTAAAACACGCAACCCGGGGGTCTAAAATCCCAATAGGGATCCAATCGACGTGCCGTTTTCTCCGACACGACGGGTGGGTTAAAGTGACGTGTAGAAACTGACGGAATCCAATTTGGATCCTCGGATTGGGTTGAACATTCAAAGGACGGATCTAAAAACACGATCAACCATATATAAATGGTTAAAACACGCAACCGGGCGTCCAAAATCCCAAATAGGGATCGGATCGGCGTGCCGTTTTCTCCGACACGACCAGGTGGGTTAAAGTGACGTGTGGGAACTGACGGAATCTAATTTGGATCTCCGGATGGGTCGGGCGTTCAATTGACGGATCTAAAAAACACCCAAGTATATTTATAAAGGGTCAAAACACACAACCCGGGGGTCCAAAATCCCAAATATGGATCGGATCGGCGTGCCGTTTTCTCCAACACGACCGGGTGGGTTAAAGTGACGTGTAGAAACTAACGGATCCAATTTGGATCCCCGGATTGGGTTGGGCATTCAAAGGACGGATCTAAAAACACGGCCAAACATATATAAATGGTTAAAAGACGCAACCCGGGGGTCTAAAATCCCAATAGGGATCGGATCGGCGTGCCGTTTTCTCCGACACGACCGGGTGGGTTAAAGTGACGTGTGGGAACTGACGGAATCCAATTTGGATCTTCAGATTGGGTTGGGCATTCAAAGGACGGATCTAAAAACACGGTCAACAGATATAAATGGTTAAAACACGCAACCCGGGGGGCTAAAATCCCAAATAGGGATCCAATCGACGTGCCATTTTCTCCGACACGACCGGGTGGTTAAAGTGACTTGTAGAAACTGACGGAATCCAATTTGGATCCCCGGATTGGGTTGGACATTCAAAGGACGGATCTAAAAACACGGTCAACCATATATAAATGGTTAAAACACGCAACCCGGGGGTCCAAAATCCCAAATAGGGATCGGATCGGCGTGCCGTTTTCTCCGACACGACCAGGTGGGTTAAAGTGACGTGTGGGAACTGACGGAATCCAATTTGGATCTCCGGATTGGGTTGGGCATTCAAATGACGGATCTAAAAAACACCCAAGTATATATAAATGGTCAAAACACACAACCCGAGGGTCTAAAATCCCAAATAGGGATCCGATCGACGTGCCGTTTTCTCCGACACGACCGGTGGGTTAAAGTGACGTGTAGAAACTAACGGAATCCAATTTGGATCCCCGGATTGGGTTGGGCATTCAAAGGACGGATCTAAAAACACGGCCAACATATATAAATGGTTAAAAGACGCAACCCGGGGGTCTAAAATCCCAAATAGGGATCCGATCGACGTGCCGTTTTCTCCGACACGACCGGGTGGGTTAAAGTGACGTATGGGAACTGACGGAATCCAATTTGGATCTCCGGATTGGGTTGGGCATTCAAAGGACGGATTTAAAAACACCCAAGAAAATGATGGATCTAAAAATAGTATTGCATTAAGCTTGAGAAATAATCACATGTTTTAAATTTTATTTTTGTAAATACTGTATGTCTTTTATTTATTATTAATGTTTCTCATTTTAATTTGTTTTAATATAGGATCCAGCTCCAGACGATGACGAGACAGGGACAGCAGACGATCCAGCAGATCTATGTTGATTTTTGTATTTATTATTCTATATGATTTTATATTTATTGTATTTTATGATTTTTTGTTGATTGTTAGTATTTGTTAAATTTATGAATATTGTAGCAGGTTTTACATTGTAGTAATGTTGACAAATCATTTTTATTTGCCTATTTAAAAAAAAATGTGACTTTTCCGACGGATTTCCGACGGATAAGTATCCGTCGGAATTTATAAATTACCGACGGAAAAAAACCGTAGGTAATTCCGTCGGAAAATACGGACGGATTAGCCGACAGATAAGTATCCGTCGGAACCGATAAATTACCGACGGCTAAACATCGTCGGCAATTCTGTCGGCAAATACTGACCGATTTACCGACGGATTATATCTGTCGGAGGTTTCGACTGAATTCCGACGGAAATGTCATCCGTCGGAAATTTCTGACCAAGTATTTCCGACGGAAAGTTTCCGACGAACTTTGGACGGAAAGCGGTCGGAAGGCACCTTTTCCGACGGAATACCGACGGATTTCCGACGGATTCCGTCCGTCGGAAATAGCGCATTTTCTTGTGATGTTTGTTGGAAAGATGTTGGGGAGAACCAATGGGTTGGACCCGACTTAATTGAGGCAACTATCCGAAGGTTCAGATTGTCAGGGAACGTCTGAAGATAGCACAATTCAGGCAGAAGAGTTATGCAGACAAGAGAAGGAGAGAAACTAAATTTCAGGTTGGCGAGCATGTATTCTTGAAGGTCTCACTTCAAGGGGAATACAAAGATTTGGGATCAAAGGAAAGTTGAGTCCCAGATTTATAGGGCCATTTGAAATTCTGGAAAGGATTGGTCAGGTGGCGTATAGAGTTGCACTACCTCCGCAACTGGCAAACGTGCATAATGTGTTCCACATATCCATGCTACGGAAGTACTTATTCAATGCCGACCATGTAATTGACCACGAGGACTTGGAGATTCGGGAGGACCTGACCTATGAAGAGAAGTCGATCAAACTGTTGGATCGGAAGATTCAACGACTCAGGAATCGAGGTGTGTAGGTCGATCGGTAAGAACTCTTGTTTAAAAGCAAGAGGTCCCGAGTTCGATTCCTGGGGGGGGCTTACCTGATCTACATGTAATCCTCGAGGTGTGTAGGTCCGCGGTTTCCTGGTCAAGTGGGTGTAAAGACAATACGAGTACACGAAAAGTAGGAGCTGCCAAGTCCTGACCTTGGAGTTCACGAACACCAATCCTTGAGTCCACAAAATCACACGAGGCGGGGTTCCTCGTTAGCAAAAAAAAAAAAAACCTTTCAGGGGGAAAAAAAAAAGAAGAAAAAAAGACCTCAGGAAATGGACTGCTTTCCTTTTTCTAACCCGACAAGGAGCTTCTTACGCATATTACTCTTCCAGTGGGTTTCTTCGTAAAAAAAGAACCCAACACGGCAACACGTGTACGTGCATTACCGGAAGAATTTTCAAAGAATCCAGTAACCGCCCCAGCTCCGCTCGCCGGCGTCGCCGCAATTGCGATTGCCTCCGCGTCATGAGACGTCCGGACCTTAAGTTCACCTCCCGGGAATAAACGGTGACGGGAACGCCCTCAAGGATGGCACGTACGTAGATAGCATATCCCGAGACGCCACGTCAAAGAAACGAGTCAAACCAAACCATTGACCTTAATTAGGGTCGTCCAGCTCAGCACGAATACGAGCATGCACCTTCTATACGACCCAACCTTCGAGTGGCCGGTTCACCAAGACAGAGAAGCCGATCGACCAAGGCCCTCACGCAATGGGGGATGCAATTAATGTGTACTGCGATCCGGTCGGAGGAGTGCTGATGGGCAGAGTTCAGAAGGCCAGTTCAGATTTCGAGTGTAGGGAGATGTTTTGAGGGAATGAGGGTGTTTGTTCTCATGGAAAAATAGTTGTTCGATGACCCATCGTGTAATTATCTTGCATGTCTGATCCAGATATAATTTTGAGAGACCCACAACACCATTGTAACACGGAACTTTTTAAGACATGTTGGTGATACGGGTAGGTCTTGAAGTGCTCGGTCTGGTCACACCTCGTCCGTCCAGCAGACCCCAATCAGTCAAGTGAACCGCGCTGAGTCTTGTGATACTCCGACCTGGACACTCGCCCGAACTGTTCCCCTCCTCGATGATGATGTATCTTCCAAACTTTCTAAAGAACGACTCGTTCAACAGTGGAAAGAGGAGTCCATTAAGGGAGAGGTCCGAAGATCACGATCACTGCCACCTGTGGCCAGAGTCAGTCCAGCTAACCTGCAGAATAACTAACAGGAACGAGCAAGAAACGAGAATGATCAAGTATAATCAGTAAGATCACAAGACAAGAATACCTTTATAGGCAACAAGTATGACAAGGGTTTGGCCATATTCAAGATAACAAGTAAATTGCACAACAGTGCACAAGTCACGATAGCAAGTAACATGCGTTTGGTCGATCATCTTATCAACCACAAGTCAAGTAACGTAAACATTTCATGAGTAGTATGATTGTCATAGATTAATCTGATAGTCATGCGTTTGGTGTATGTCATCACCTGATCATTAGACCCCCGCGAGTTATAGCCTTTCAGGTGCTCCTCCCAAGGACCAGATCGGGCCCTTATAATTAATGTTGCCTAGCATAGTCGTGTTTTTATCTTAGACAATCACACGTGGCCAAGAGAGTACCAAGAAGAGATGAGAGTAGTAGATGAACTAGACGAGTGTAGAGAAAAAGTGAACAGATGAGAGAATATGAAGATTAGATAAGATAGGAACAATTCGTAAAACAACGATAAACACACGATAGTAACAGTTGCACGGCACTAGGTCGAGTACCGGCAAGTCTGGTAGAAGTCACAACCGTCCCTTAGCCGTGTTGTGTACAAGGGTCAGGTGTGGTCGGTGTGAACTCAAGACGAGAAGGATTAATATACTAAGGTTTAAGGATCGTACTGATCCCTAAGACGTAACAGATTTTAGGGTACAACCAGCTTGTTGACTAAGGACGTGCGCAAAGCCAAGAAGACTTACAAAGGTCTTGACAAGAATTCTCTAGTCCAGTCGAGAGTATTCCCGGTGGAGAGGTGGTCCAAGTCAAGAGAAAGTGTGTAGAAAACGGGTCCGTCGTGCCTCGAGTGCTCGAAGGCCGAGGGAAACGATAACGGTCGATGAACACCGAGTAAAACGAAAACAAGTATAATTAATCAAATAGGGAATTTAGTAATTAATTTCACTTAATTACCAGATATATTATTGAGTGAATTATCAAGGTCTCATGGCAATTAATAATATTATGTGTGTGCAAGTGTAAGGAAATCTTGAGAATATGATAGATCGTGCAATTGACTTTTAAATAATATATTTCATGCGATTATTAACAAATATAATAATCAAATTGTTACTGTTCAAAACAGTGCACGATTAGGGTTAAACTTGAGTCATATAGCTTAATTGACAAGGGCATGACTCATGAGAGCTATTTCATGTTCTGGCCGAAATCTCAAATCGCGGCGGACCTACCCGTCGCGGTTCAAGTCGCGATAGGGCGGTCGGACGCGACACGGGGCCTGGCTGGTCTGGCGCATTCGGAGTGAATCGCGGCGGCTTATGTCTTCGCGTTCTTGACGCGACGTTAATGGCCGGCGCGACCCCACTGATATTGCGGTGGATCACGCCGTCGCGATAACAGGTGGGATTGCCCTTTTTCCCTTTTTTCAGGGCGAGTCCTCTGTGATACAGGGACGTTCTAAATTCCATATAAAATAGTACGTGATCCAAAAAATCACGAAACCAATTTTAAACGAAAGTAGACATGTATATCTATCAACACGATTAATTTGAAAATAGACAAAGTTTAGATATACATTGATCGGTTTACTCTTCGGTGACCTAAACAGGCGCAGTCAGGGTTCAACAAATTAATTTGAGATGAATACATGATGAAAAATTACGAAACAGGGGCGTTCGAAAGCTAACGCGATGTAGTATTTTAGAGAATTTTCTCATAGCAGGATATCAAGTATACACGAAGTTTAAATGTAAACTTGAAGAGTCGGGTATATGCAACAGACAGAGATTCAAAGATTTAATTCTCCCTCATGGAAGATCGAATCGAGCAAGACCAGGGGCGTTTGAAAGATAATAAGATGCTGTATACACAAGAATTTTATCATGACATGAGATCAAGTACATGTGGGGAAATTAGAGAAAAAATCATAAAAGAAGAATGACTTACTGAATAATTTCGGCCTATTGTGGCTTCGGGCTCCCACGTGGCTTCTTCAATTTCGTGATTTCTCCACAATATCTTAACCACGGGTATGGATCGATTCCGAGCGAAGCTGTTGCATCTTCTTGTCTAAGATTTTCACTGGTTTTTCTTCATAGGTCATATCTTTGTTTAGCACGATATCATCATAACTGATTACGTGTGACGGATCGTACAAGTATTTCCTCAGCATGGACACATGGAAAACGTTGTGTACTGTTGAGAACTGTGGAGGTAGTGCTAAATGATACGCTACCTCACCAACTCTGTCCAATACCTCGAATGGACCTATGAATCTCGGTCTTAGCTTGCCTTTCATCCCAAACTGTTGAAATCCTCGCGTCGGTGATGCTTTGAGCATCACATGATCTCCAGTTTGAAATTCTAAGTCCCTTCTTCTTTTATCAGCATAGCTCTTCTGCCGGATTGAGCTACCTTAATTCTTCTCTGATAATCTGGATATCTCTATTGGTATTCTGCACCATATCTGGTCCCAGCCATGTTGTTCACCTACTTCATTCAACAGACTGGCGATCTGCAGCTCTGCCATACAGTGCTTCGAATGGTGCCATCTTGATGCTGGCTGGTAGCTATTGTTGTAGGCAAATTCTATTAGAGACAGTTGTTCATTCCAATATCCTTCAAAGTCTATGGCACAAGCTCGCAGCATGTCTTTCACAATCTGATTTGTTCTTTCGGTCTGTTCATCTGTCTGGGGTGGAAAGCTGTGCTGAAGTTAAGTTTGTGCCTAAGGCAGTTTGGAGTCCCTTCCAGAATCTAGAAGTGAACCTAGGGTCACGATCTGAGACTATGAATACTAGAACCCCATGTAGTCTGACTATCTCTTTCACATATAAAGCTGCAAGCACATCGAACTCCAGGTACTTCGAATTGCTAGAAAGTGTGCAGACTTTGTCAATCTGTCCACAATAACCCAAATAGCATCAAGTCCACCACGAGTTCGGGATAACCCATGATGAAATCCATGCCGATGCTTTCCCACTTCCATTCAGGTATGTCCAAGGGTCTAAGTACACCCGCATGACGACGGTGTCTGCTTTTACCTGCTGACAAGTGTGGCAGTGCGCGGCATGCTCAGCTACCTCACGCTTCATGTTTGGCCACCAAAATGACTTTTCATGTCTTGGTACATCTTGGTTGCACCTGGGTGAATTGTGTACTTGGTCTTGTGGGCTTCATCCATTAGCTTTCTCTTCAGCTCTTCATTGTCAGGCACGCATGTCCTGGCTTGGAATAATATTCTTCCATCTTCAGTGATGGAGAAGTCTGGCCTGTCAGCTATGGTCTCTCTGACTCTGACTAGGAATGGATCATTAGCCTGTTGCTCTCTGATCTCGACAAAAATGTCGGGTTGAGCTCTAAGATTAGCCACGATCATCTTATCACTCCTCTTTTCAATGTTCAGATTCAGGTTGGCGAATTGTTCTAACAATTGCATCTCGCCCATGACTAAACATGATAATGAAGCTACTGGCTTTCTGCTAAGTGTAACAGCTACTGCATTACCTTTACCTGGATGATATTGAATGTTGAAATCAAAATCCTTTAAATACTCCAGCCATCTTCGTTGTCTCATGTTAAGCTCCTTCTGAGAGAATAAATACTTCAAACTCTTGTGGTCGGAGTAGACAATGAATTGCTCTCCATACAGGTAATGCCTCCAGATTTTGAGTGCAAAAACCACATCAGCCAGTTCTAAGTCATGGACAGGATAGTTGACTTCATGTGGCTTCAACTGCCTTGAAGAATAAGCTATCACTTTATCATTCTGCATTAACACGCAGCCTAGACCGATTCCAGATGCATCAGTGTAGACTGAGAATCTTGCGCCCTCGGTTGGTATGCGAGGACAGGTGCAGATGTCAGCAACTGCTTCAGTGTCTGGAAGCTCTTCTCGCACTCCTTGCTCCAGACATAGGGATTCTCCTTCCGCGTAAGACGCGTAAGAGGTACAACTATCTTGGAGAAGTCTTTTATGAACCGTCTGTAGTATCCATCCAGCCCAAGAAAACTTCTTATCTCTGTGACATTGGTTAGCCTTTCCCAATTGAGTACGGCTTCTACCTTGGAAGGATCGACAGCGATACCATCCTTGGAAATAACATGTCCCAGAAATGACACCTCTCGAGCCAGAATTCACACTTGCTCAATTTGGCGTAGAGCTTGTTGTCCCGCAGAATCTATAGAGCAATCCTCAGATGCTCCTCATGCTCTTCCTTGGTCTTGGAGTATATGAGAATATCTTCATTGAAAACCACGACGAACTTGTCGAGGTATGGTCGATAGATGTGTTCATTAATTGCATAAAAGCTGCAGGAGCATTGGTTAGCCCAAAAGGCATGACTACAAATTTAATAATACCGTACTTGCTCCTGAAAGCCGTCTTGTAAATGTCTGCATCTTTAATTCTCATATGATGATATCCCGATCTAAGGTCAATCGTAGAAAAATACTTTGCTCTTGAAATCTGATCAAATAATTCATCGACACGCGGCAGAGGGTATTGTTCTGATAGGAGTGTGTTCAACTGCCTGTATCGATGCACAACCTCATAGATCCGTCCTTCTTCTTGACGAACAACACTGGTGCTCCCAAGGAGAAGTACTGGCCTAATGAAACTCTTTTCTAGAAGTTCTATCAGTTGCTCTTTCAACTCTTTCAATTCAGCAGGGGACATCCTATAGGGTTGGCGTGAAACGGTGCGGCTCCAAGTACGAGATCAATTGAGAAATTCACATCTCTCTCAGATGGAATGCCTGGCAGCTCATCGGAAACATGTCTGGATATTCTGCACTATATGAATGTCTGATATCTTGGTTGCTTTCTTCTCAACTACAATTGCGGCAAGAAATGCCACACAACCCTTTCTTATCATGTTTTGTGCCCTTATGGCAGAGACGAGAGACAAGGTCTCTTGTGTCTACGTCCTTGTGAAGATCAGCTTAGGGAATTCACTAAAGTAAATCTTACCTCTTCTACAATCCAACGATAGCCCCATACGTGGATAGCCAATCGGCTCCCAGAATAACATCGTAGCCCCCATGGACATACAGATCAGATCGGCTCTAAGATTGAGTTCACCAACCTTTACATCGGCTAATGGAAAGTATTTATTCAACTGAGCCCTTTCTCCTAGTGGTGTTGTGATAGGTAGTTCGAATTCATAGATACGGGTTTCTCATTTAAGGTATCAGCAAATGCTTGTGATATAAATGAATGTGTAGCAGCACCAGTATAGAACAAAACAAATGTTGTTTGAGAAAAGATTGGTAAAGTACCTTCGACAACTCACCTTCCTCGGTGGTCTCAACCTCTCTTGCTCCACTTTCCGTCGGAAAATCCACATTTTCTTGTAGTGTTGCAGGGCCTGCAGTCTGCCTAGTTCTTCTGTCCCATGGACGCTTTTCTCTTCTGGGCTCGCTCTTCTTCACAGGCAGGCTTCCACTCGTGCATCGATTTACGGGTGACTGATTTGCCAGGCGGCATACTTTTCTCCAGCACTCAGCGGCAGTGTGACCAGACTTGTTACAATGCTCACAGTTGTTGGTCTTGTTGGTGTTGGGGGAGTATGTATATTGGCTTTTGTTCCTGGCTTGGCCCTCCAGTGATGTTGAACGGCCGCTTTTTGCCATTTGTGGGCTTGGCTGGAGGAACCGGATGCTGTTCCTTCTTGACTAGTCTCCCCTTAATGCGATCAGTCAGATCGGTCGCATCTTTAGTAACTAAGCTTCTTGACCATTTCAGCATATGTCTAAATGCCCAGGGTGCAAGTTGAGAATATAAGAAGGCTTAAGCCCATTAAGAAATCTCCTTGCCTTCATTTTCTCTGTGCTGACAAGGTGATTGGCATAATGTGCCAATCGAGAGAATGCGCTTCATATTCAGCGACAGTGAGGTGCCTCGCTTTAACGCAGCAAATTCTGATGCTTTTCTCTCCTGGACTCTTTCAGAGAAATACTTGGAGTTGAAATGCTCCTTGAATTCCTCCATGTGAATTGTGCGTCGGCTCTTGTTGCCTCAACGGATTCCCCACGCACGGGCGTCCGTTCAAGTTGAAATGTTGCCAGTAGGATCTTGTCCCCATCTACGCACTGCATGACGCGGAAAATACGTTCTGTCTTCTTAGTCAATTTTCTGCCTCATCGGGATCAGTGGTCCCGCTGAAACGAGGTGGATTCAGATTGCGGAAATTCCGGTGCAAGTCGCCGGCTCCTCGGTTGTTATGTTATTATTGGCCCCAGCAGCTTGAAGTAAAGCTTGAGTAAGCTGCTGAATGGTATGCTGCATGTCACGGAGTTGAGCACGCCCGCTGCCATTTCTAGTGTTTAAGTTCATTCAAAAGAGAAATTTAAATGTAAGTTATTGAGTTTGCACTAAGTTTGTGCGTGTGTGCGTTTATTTTATCTTATTACCAAGGTTCTACCCATATCTCATAGGTATGAAATTTGACTCTAAGTCGAGGTAGGTCAAACCTAGATCATCCTATACTTAAGAATAACCTAGGCTCTGATACACACAAACTGTAACGCCCCGACGCGGAATATCGGAGCGGGATTACAGTTAAAATAGTACAGAGCGGGAAATAAAAGGCAAACCATTGCACAATTGGAATAATCATCCAATAAACTCCAACTTCATTAATATTCATCATCTAACTATTATATCAACACATCAGAGCTAAACTAGGGCCCCGAGTACTTTATTCAATCCAAACTATTACATAAGGACTAATGACCCACTAACTATACTAACTATATGCCAAGACAGATGATCGGGTCAATTCTGAGCAACATCCTCGTCAGTCCCAGCCTCGTAAGTGTGGTCATCGTCAAACTCGCTTGAAACACATTAATTAAAAATGCAGGATGGGCGAACAACGCTCAGTAGGACTTAATATCTCATGAACACAAGCAGGCATTAAGTGATTAACATTTTATCAATGCAGAATAACTAACAAGAACGAGAGCAAGTAATGAGAATGATCAAGTATAATCATGACAGTAAGATCACAAGACAAGAATACCTTTACAGGTAACAGTATGACAAGGATTTGGCCATATTTCAAGATAACAAGTAAATTGCACAACAATGCACAAGTCACGATAGCAAGTAACATGCGTTTGGTCGATCATCCTATCAACCACAAGTCAAGTAACGTAAACATTTCATGAGTAGTATGATCATAGATTAATCTTGATAGTCATGCGTTTGATGCATGCCATCACCTGATCATTAGACCCCCGCGAGTATAGCCTTTCAGATGCTCCTCCCAAGGATCAGATCGGGCCCTTATAATGTTGCCTAGCATAGTCATGTTTTTATCTTAGAAAATCACACGTGGCAAGAGAGTAGTACAAGAAGAGATGAGAGTAGTAGATGAACTAGACGAGAGTGTAGAGAGAACGTGAACAGATGAGAGAATATGAAGATTAGATAAGATAGGCACAATTCCGTAAAACAACGATAAACACACGATAGTAACGGTTGCACGGCACTAGGTCGAGTACTGGCAGTCTGGTAGAAGTCCAACCGCCCCTTAGTCGTGCTGTGTACACGGGTCAGGTGGTTCGGTGTGAACTCAAGACGAGAAGGAATATACTAAGGTTTGGATCGTACTGATCCCTAAGGCGCAATAGGTTTTAGGGTACAACCAGCTCGTTGACTAATTAAGGACGTGCGCCAAAGCCAAGAAGACTTACTGAGGTCTTGACAAGAATTCCTAGTCCAGTCGAGAGTATTCCCGGTGGAGAGGTGGTCCAAGTCAAGCGAAAGTGTGTAGAAAACAGGCGTCGTGCCTCGAGTGCTCGAAGGCCGAGGGAAACGATAACGGTCGATGAAACACCCGAGTAAAACGAAAACAAGTATAATTAAATCAAATAGGGAATTTAGTAATTAATTTCACTTAATTACCAGATTATTATTGAGTGAATTATCAAGGTCTCATGGCAATTATAATATTATGTGTGTGCAAGTGTAAGGAAATTTTGAGAATATGATAGATCGTGCAATTGACTTTTAAGTAATATATTCATGCAATTATTAACAAATATAATTAATCAAATTGTTACTGTTCAAAACAGTGCATGATTAGGGTTAAACTGAGTCATATAGCTTAATTGACAAGGACATGAGAGAGCTATCATGTTCTGGCCGAAATCTCCAAATCGCGGCGGACCTACCCATCGCGGTTCAAGTCGCGATAGGGCGGTTGGACGCGACACGGGGCCTGGCCGGTCTGGCCCGGTCCGGAGTGAATCGCGGGGCTTATGTCTTCGCGTTCTTGACGCGACGTTAATGGCCGGTGCGACCCCACTGATATCGCGGCGGATCACGCTGTCGCGATAACAGGTAGGATTGCCCTTTTCCCTCTTTTTCAGGGCGAGTCCTCTGTAATACAGGGACGTTCTAAATTCCATATAAAATAGTACGGTGATCCAAAAAGTACGAAACCAGTTTTAAACGAAAGTAGACATGTATATCTATCAACAACGATTAATTGAAAATAAACAAAGTTTAGATATGCATTGATCGGTTTACTCTTCGGTGACCTAAACAGGCGCAGTCAGGGTTCAACAATTAATTTGAGATGAATACATGATGAAAAATTACGAAACCAGGGGCGTTCGAAAGCTAACACGATGTAGTATTTTAGATAATTTTCTCATAGCAGGATATCAAGTATACACGAAGTTTAAAGGTAAACTTGAAGAGTCGGGTACATGCAATAGACGGAGATTCAAAGATTTAATTCTCCCTCATGGAGAGATCGAAATCGAGCAAGACTAGAGGCGTTTGAAAGATAATAAGATGCAGTATATACGAGAATTTTATCATGACATGAGAGCAAGTACATGTGGGGAAATTAGAGAAAACATGAGATTTTGATTCATGGTAACAACAGGATTTCACGATTTAATTCACATAAATGGATGAGCGGAATACAACAAAACCATAGGACTTTGAAGAGGTACACTAAGTCTACCTATGGTAATTATTTCACGATTTTAGCTTGAGAGAATGCCTACCTTTTTGTAGAGTAAGAAAACCCTAGTTTGGATGACGAAATTATGAAAACCCTTCTTGCTCCAAGCCTTCTTCTTCCTTGCTCCTTGGTCCAGATCTTCTCCTCTTCATCTCCAAAAGTCTTAGCACGAAATTGTGGGGTGCTAGGGTCAAATGAGGGTGTTTTGATGGCTTGTAGAGTTCTAAATCACCTGAAACTCTTTCTTCTCATCCAACTCCGAAAATTGACATTTATCTCCCATTCTTCCATCAATTAACCACTTAAAAGGGCAGAGAAAAGGTCTAAATTCGGTGGCCCAAGAGTTAGGATAGGAGTAGGTCTCTTTTTAGGGATTTATATGACCCATTTAATACTTATCTTAGACTTTTTCCATTTAATAATCAATTTCATACGAATTTCTATTAATTAATTCTCTTCCCATTATGGGCTTCACCCTATTGAGCCCTATCTATTTGGTTTGAATCATTAGTTTAACCCACTACTAATTTTAGCTTAATGTGTATTCATTAAATTTCTTTTTTTCACTCAAATTTATTATTCTCCCTTATTTCAATTAAATTAATTTATCTCATTTATTTAAATAATAAATTTTTATTTTATTTAGATTTTAAAAATCTAAGATACTACATCGCTGCACTAATCTCGTCATCAAACCATCTTCTTTTGGGTGCGCTCGACTGAGCCGACCCCTTTGCTCTAGCAACAACATTTGGTATTAAAATAGATCAGAGATAGAGTAATCCATTCTATCTCCGATCTATTTTAATACCAAATGTGTCTTTAGGGTTATACTACGACCCGAGCAACAAAGTATTACCCTTGTTTTTGACTAAAGATGATCTGATCAGTAAAAAACGTTCAATTTTAGGAAGGAGTTTTTGAGGCCGAATCTTCAATATCAAGTCAATGTAGTTCGAGTCTAGCTAGGTCTGATAGAAGATTTAAGAAGAGGGGAGAGAAAATAAAGAGTTGGACTAGGCAGCAATTGCCTACTATTCTATCTTTTATACCTAGACAGTGGAGAGAGGAAGGAGATAGAGCAATATCCGATATGACAAAACATTTTTTTTTTTGGCTATTCTCCTCCTTCTTATAGTCTTTGTTACGAACGGGGCCTATTAAATTTGTCGGGCCTTTTGCCCAACGAACCTATTAAGTTTTTAAAAAAGATTTTTTCCCATAATTTTTCTTCTAATATTGACCGCGCGAGTCCAATCCTCCTCTCTGTACCGAGAGGAATTGGACTCATAAAAATAATGTATATTGTCTCCAAATAATTTTATTAGTTGAAAATCTAATATTTATTTTCTCTCTCTTTTTCAATTAATAAAATTTTAGAGGATAATTTATATCATTTTTATTGCCCTTCTTAAAAGACACTGAGCATTTCTTAAAGGGTAGAACGTTGCTAGCTCGCGGATGTGGCGGGAAGGATTAAATTCTCAGTGTGCCAATTAAACTAATTTGGTATTGTTAAAAATATTATTAAATATTATACTACTAGTAAATAAACAAACATTATAAATATGTCATCTCTCGTGTTCCTCTCCATATATTTGATCGTAAGTTTGAGTAACTCATGTAAAAAACTATTATTTGTCATTGGATTACACAACCACTCAGTCTTTAGTTTCAAAGTCTTTAAAAAACATAATAAAAATTAAGTAATTACTCCTCTTTGTCACCCTTTAATCTAAACTTGCTTAGTAACACACTTTCTTAACATAACTTTTAACATGCCAATCGGAACACACCACAATCCTTTCGATTATGAGATGTTTATGACTTTTCTCTTAACAAGTCATGATATGATATATTTTTATTGGTACTATATCAAAATTCTTATCGATAAATATTTAGTACACACAAAAAATATGCACTAAATGTACACATTAAAATTATGTCACATGAAAGAAAATCTTTAAAAACATGATTTGATGACTGACACATATACATTTGATACTACTCACATGACACTTTGAAATTTGTGCCCCACTAGAATTGTGTCACATGAAAAGAGATTTAAAAAAAAAGAAAAATTATTTGGTGACACATGTATCAGTGACACTTTAAAATTTGTGTCATGTGATTAGTGTCAAATACATATGTACAGAATGATATAACCAAATCATTTTCTTAAAAAAAATAAAGTGGAGAAGATATTAAAAGATCTCCTTCTATATATCACAACCCTAATAAATAAACGTGTCACACTTAATATACGTACTAAATATTTCTCTTCCTAATCTAAAATGGAACATAGACATAGAACTGAGGTCTTAGCAAGGAGCCGGCAACACAAAACAGCAGTAGTGCAGCATACCCTGACGAAGCAGTCGTGGAAGAAGAGGCGGAGGAGGCCGGGGCCGGCGGTGTAATCCTTCTCGAAGGCGTCGTGCACGGCCTTCTGCACCAGCGCCTCTGCCCCCGGGCAGGTCTCGCCGTAGAACCCGACCTTAAGCTCGGCCATGCAGAACATGGTGGCGCCCTGTGCGAGCAGTAGCGCTAGCAGCAGGCAGCCGGCGCTCGCCGTCGCCATGGTGCGCGGACAGCTTCCATATCCAGCAGTAGCAGCAGTGCTGGCGGAGAAACAGTGGAGGAAGAGGAGGAGGTGGGCTACGTATCTGAGAACTGCTGCATCATGCATGCACCAATAGTACTACTGGAGCTTGGATGGAATCATGGAATGGCCATGGAGGAACAGGTAACATTTATAGAGAGAGGGGAGTGAGTGAGAGGGTCTGGAAGCACACGAGTACAGAACTCGCCGGTCGCGGCCCCACATCGCAATGATGGCATCATGATCTCCGACCAGTACCACTTCCGCCCTAACGTTCCCTACCTAACGTCTTCTCCTCCTCCTCCTTCTATATAAACTTCTATATAAAGATCACGATGCATGGATTTATATCTGTAGGTTTTTTTATATGCACCCTTGAAATTATCCTACTCATAGTATACTTTCTCACTTGAACTATAGTAATAGCATTTTTTTTTTTTTTACTAACGAGGAACCCCGTCCCGTGTGGTTTTGTGCACTCAAGGATTGGTGTTCGTGAACTCCAAGGTCAAAATTTGACAGCTCCTAGCTACTTTCCGTATATCCGTATTGTTCTTACCCCATTTGACCAGAAAAACTTCAAATCTACACACCTCGAGAATTACATGTTATAGTAAATAACATTCCCATCATATAAAAGATACATCTATATCAGTACCTCATTAATTACGATATATTATGTATATCCAACAAATAGTACTATAATCAATAGTGATGTGAAAAGCAAAACCCATATCTGTTGGATGTGGAAAAGATACTGCACGGACCATGCAAAAATTTTGTTTTGACAGTGATATATATATGTGATTGGTACGATAATCAACATTGCATTGTACTATATGGTGTCTTACTGCCGTCAAGCAACCCAACCCTGTTGGAGGAATTGTCACCATCACAGATGGCGGATTTACGAAGAAATTAGTGAAGTCACCCAACTCCACTGGATCTCTCCCTTATCTAAACTTATATTTAAGGGTAAATTAATTAGAAGTTTCTAATAAATATTTGACTTATTTTTAGTTCCTGATAGAGCTGTAACTCATTACAGTAAATGTTATTGTCTATTACAGTATATGTTAAATCATGTTACAGTAAAGACCTCTATATTATAGTCAGGGACTTCTAGTTAATTTTCCCTATATTTAAATTTAGGTCTAAATTTTTTTTTCTATAGTGATGACCCCACTGAATTTGAGTGTTGGTTTGTTGGGGCACTCATTGAATTTGAGGTCTATTTTTTTAATGAGTCAAATAATTCAAAAAAATTCGGGTGACCTACTGAACAAAATTTCTATATTCGTCATTGGTCGCCGCCTCTACGGCAGACCTCTTGGATGGCAGGAGACATCTGCCCCCCCCCCCCCCCCCCCACTTTTCTATGGTTTCACCCATCTTGTCTCCCCATCCCATTCTCCGTCTGGTTTGTGCTTGCAGTCGCCCCCTCCTCTACTGTGTTCCCTCCCTAGCTAGCTCCCCCCCATTCCGTGCCCCCTATTTCCCTCCCCCAACCCCCACCTCTCCATTTTCTTCTTTACCCTGATCTGCCTTCTGCCCCTTTCATCCTAACCCTTCTCCGATGCCTCCCACTCACTTCCCTTAGCCGTCGTCACCCTCCTAGTGTGTCCCATCGCCCTCCAACTTCTTCTTCCCCATTTCTTGCCTCCAGTTTGCAGCCCAGCAAAACCCTCTTTCTCTCCTTGCAGTTCCTTTAGATTTTCTTAGTGTGGAGGCTATTTCTAGCCTCCTACGCCCATAGGCCCATCATGACCCAGCAAGGCAATGACTAATTAGCCACATGTCCTCGGAGATAGTTACAAGCTTTCGAACATGCTCCAGCCATCACAAGCCCAAGGGTTCCGAGACGACTGGCCCCAAACCTTCTAACCTATCCGGACAGGATAGAGACACCGAACGAACCATAGGACTCCTGTTCGGACCCTCTAAGGTTCCAGCTTCAAGAGCATCGAGCATCGGGAAGCCACACCAAATAAGTTCACTGGCTCCTGTTCATTAATTATTCCTATAGTCTACAACACTATACGACTCTTGACCTTCTAATAGTAGTTAATGGGACGATGTGACACGTCTCCCAACCTAGAATAGCCCTAGTGCGGAGTCCCAAGGGGTGTCACGAACGGGCATCTCCATCTTGGAACTCAATCGTCACGTCCCTTCAGATATCATTGGAGAAGGACGTGTTCGAACCCTTCAGATCTTTGTGTCTATAAAAGGAACAGGTAACCTTCATGTAAAGGTATATGAGGAATCACCCGCACAATCGCCCACGTGCGGAACCACACGCACACAAAAAGAACCTTCCCTGCTAGTCTCCTGAAATAGTCACATCTGACTTTGGCATCGGAGAGTTCTCTCAGTTTATCAAACGGGTTCTTCTGACATCCTTTCTGGTCTTACAAACTTTCATCCGCATCAGCAACTGTTCCTTCCCTCTCTTCAAGTGGAGTCCCGTTTGGCGCATTACCGAACAGGAGAACGCTGCCACACTTAGGTTCCTCCTCCTTTAGGGGCTGACCCCCTCTTAGTCTGCCTTTCTCCTCACCGCTCTAGTTTCCCCTCGTTCATCATACAACCCACCACATCTTTTGGGATTTTTCCGATCTCGACTTCCTCCAGTGATCTGCCTCCACCGACCCCATATTCCCCGCCATCCATCCTGTTAGGCATATTATTGCAGTGCTATTATGTTGTGATTGTGGTCTGTGTAGGTTCAATTATTGACTTCATTTTGGAAGCTAACTTCTCCAGGTGAGTTCTTCGTTCTTAAGTCCTTAAACCTTTAGATCTCCCCAGTTTGAGGTTATAGAGCATTTGGGTGATCTTGTGTTTTAGGGAATATCAGCACACTAAATGGCTGTGTGCATCTTCCGAACTCCTTCTCTTTGATAGCTACTTGATCGATGTGCAACCCCTTTTTCTTCAGAGTAGGACCATAACTTCCGTGATTAAGGGGTCTCCTTCTTTTGTCAGTCGATAGTTGTTCCTCGTTGTATCGCAATGGATGTTGTTGTCTACTTCTGTTTTTTTTTTCCAATGTTATGTATAATTGTGCATTGCCTCTTGACTAGTTCAATAGAAATATCTTTTCCTTGTCAAAAAAACAAAAAAAAAACATTGTACTATACGGTGGTCCTTCCATTTCATATCCACAGCAATAGCACTATAAAAAACATATTCATGTGTGAGCCAGGAGATCTCACTCCATGTCCACATTATGTGAGATCTGTACCTACCTAATTAGTATGATACGGGGCCCTTGACATCGAGGTGAACACACAGCTGCATGCCTATAGCTAACTATCATTCTCTAATTCAACTGTTCATTATATATATATATATATATAAACGCAAAGTGCCGTTTTCTCTTTACGATGTTGGCATTGATCAGCAATGCTAAGAACAATTCAGCAAATTAACAAGTCTGCACAAGTTCTAACGGCGCAGAACAATTAATGATCTTCTCCAAAAAGTTCACAGTACTTGTGAAAGAACTCGAGAGTACATTAACATATATATCTGAGAAACAGCTAGCTTCAAGCGAAAACATGCACACAAATTAACAGATAGAAAACGGATATGGCATCTTAATTATCTGGCTTCTATATGTTTGTTGTTTTGTGTCTGTGTCTCAAGTACTCCTCTTCGCAACTTTATCCTCTTGTGCGTTGATAATTGCTGACAAGCAATAATTCCTCCTCTCCACTTTCGTAATTACCTAACTAATACTTGTATTTATCATCTTTACCTCCTTTCTTTTCTTACCATTTTGTTGTTGGAAGTTTTCTCTGAGATCCAAAGCTGTTGTCTTGTACGATTTCGTTTCATTTGAAAAAAATTCGTGGATTCCTTGCAAGAATATTCATAACTATGAGCTCGTAGAATGGCGCTCTTTCGCATGTTCATTTGACCATGTGTTCTTCTGAACTCTTCTCTTGTCTTGCTACCTCTTATTAGTAACATTTTTTTTCTCTCTACCCTCTCTTCTTCGGCAGGCACTTCTGTTTGTTCTCCATGAATACTATGGAGAGACCAAATCAGTTTATTGACGTACTATGCAACCTCTATTTCTTTGTGTATCTGAATTTTCAGTGGCCTGTTCAAATTTGGGTTTTCCTTTCCATTCCACCTACTACTGTACTCCCTTACTTGCTGAAGTGAAATGGTACTTTTGTAGTGAAAAAGAAGAATGCAAGCACACAAACAACACCCTATTACTTTTTTCTCATTGACAGCACGTTATATCACCTTTACAATTATCAAAGTAAACTCAATTCTAACATATTCACAAAAAGATGTCCAGTCCTAACATATATATTTACAAAACTACGTTTGGATAATTATCGAATATATTGCAACTTATACAAATTTGTGGAAGCATCCACAAAACAAATTTGTGGAAGCATCATCCACAAAAATGTGTAGTGTCTAAGTTGCAGTATATTTGTATAAGTTACAGTAAAATTGTGTAAGTTATAGCTATGTAAATGACGTAAAATTTGTGTAACTTATAAGCACTACAAATTTGTATAAGTTTGTAATATATTTGAGTAATTAAACTATCCAAGTATAGTTTTATAATGATGTTAAAATCAAAGATCGTTTTGCAAATATATTTGAATAGGCATATTTAGGTATAAATTTTTGTTAAAAGAAAGTTATTTTAAAAAGTTCCCTAAAAGATATGCCTATGAATCAATGAATCTTAAGTATAGTGTGATCTATACCACACTCATTAATGATCCATAGGTTGGCGTAATCAGAAGGGCCAAAGGAGAGTGATGATTAGGTGGTGGTGTAGGGGTGTCAATTGGGTCAGGTTGGTCCGAAGGCCCAAAAGCTCAGCCCAATTTTAACAAGGTTTGGGCCGAAAATTTTGTCTGTTTAATTTTTTCGGTCCGGCCCAACTCAACCCGGAAAAGAATAGGGTCGGACTTAGATTTTGTGAGGCCTGGCTCAACTCGATCTAAAATTTGTAAATATAAATATAATTTTCATTAAATATATAATTTATAGTTAGAAAGTGAATTATATTTATTTTTCTATAATAAATTTACTTAAAATATAATCTTTTATAAATTGAATGTTAATATACATATAAGTAAAAAAATATTATTTTATAGATATATAAAATATATAATAAAACTATTGTGAATATTGGTGAATATCGACACGGCCGACCTCCTAGAGTATTAGAGTCGACGTCCTAACGTCACTGTAACCAAATCCCGATGTCGTCTCGTCCGACAGTCACATCGGCTAGGACGACCTCCTCATTTTCCCTTAGGCCGACAACATAAGCTCGGCCAAGGGCAGGTGTTACTCGGCTCTGCCTCGACTAATACGGAGCACGATGTATCTGCGGGATTTCCGGAGCGTGGCTCACGTAACGGCCGAAGCAGTAGCTAACGAGGTAACCGTCGAGGATCACGCGTACGTTTACTGTGGCTGAGACCACGATCACGATGACCTAGTGTGCCGGTGATGACCACGATCTGGTGTCAATCACGGAGATCCCCTGCGTGATCCGTAGGATCGTCCAGCCGTTACATGGGTATCCTAACCCTATAAAGAGGCCAACACTCCACAGGCGCATGTACGCTGTTCTACTCCATAGGCTAGGCCATTTTGCTCAGCTAGCGACTAACAAAAGTGTCGGAGTGTCTCCCCACCGAGGTCTCTTGGCGGGTTTTACAGGTCGGGTCGGGAGCTCGGAACAAGCTGTAGACACGCAAATTTGGCTCCACCGCGGGCAAATTTTCAAGTTGCGCCGTAACGCCAAAAATGGCCTTCTTTTGCCTCGCAAGAGTGTTTTTCTAATATTTTTGGATATCATCCATTCTTCCTCGGTGCTTCCCCAGGGAGTCCGGGGGCAGCGCCCCGGCGGGGGTCTCCGGGGCAGCGCCCCCGGAAGCAAAATTCAATTCGCGTCCGCTATAGTGGACGCTTTTCATCGAACCGCCTTCTAAATCATGTCCTGGATCTCGGACGCGATTCAGAGTTTGACAGCGGCCCACAAAGTCTTCGCGCGCAGGCCCGTAATCATAATAAAATCTCTGAATCGCGTCCTTGTCAGACGACGCGATTCAGAGAGGTCAAATCTGAATGTCACGTCAGCAAACAGCACATTCGTGAGTGGGTTGCCTCGAAGCCATGCAAGTCTGAATCGCGTCCGGGCGGCCCGCCGCAATTCAAGTCACGACGGCATGCCCCGACGCAATTCAGAGGCAGTGCAGCGATTCCCCATGTGCGGCCGACCTTCTAAATTGCGGCCTGCCGCTCAGACGCGATTAAGCCTTAAATAGCGGCTGCTGTCCTGGATGCGATTTTGCTCTAGTGCCTATAAAAATGAAATCGCAGAACCAGTCTCGGCTTCTTCCCTTTTGTTGGCTTCTTCTCGGCGGGTTCCTCCCCTTTTTGAGAGAATAGAGAGGAGAGAGGAAGAGAGAGAAGGAGAGAGAGGAGAGAGGAGAGAGAAGAGAGAGAGAGAGAGGGAAATCCCCCTCAAAGCGGCGAAGCTCTACCGGATTCCCGCCTCGACGTCCGACCCCGGCGCCTTCTTCCACGTCACGCCATCCATTCCATCCCTCGGAGCCCGGCGCCGTCGTCCCCGTCGTCTCCTCCACGTGTACCAGAGCGAAGCGGGAGCGACGTCTTCCTCCTCTTCTTCCTCCATCCAACCGGCAACGCTGCGGCGCCAACACGCCATCCGTTTTGGGGAAGCACCCCCCTCCTTTTCTATTTGCATTTTCGCTTCCTCCGGGCCCCACGTGGCTCTTTATATTTTCTTCTCCTCTGGGCCCCACGTGCCCCTTTTACTTCTTTCATACACGCACATGCATGCATACACACACACACACACACCTATTAGGGGTTTAAAAGCCACCACAAAAGGTGTGTTCTTCCCCTTTCATTTATGTCATTTTATTCATTTTTAGGATTTGTATACTGCACATCTGTCTAATCTGTCCCTTTTATTGTCTTTTCTTTCAGAGTAATCAAATAAGGAATACCCTCTGACCGTGCTTGTAGAGGAAGAAAGGACCCACATCATCCCCCGCGCAATCTCCCCGCCAAAAAGGTACGCTCGCGATCACTTCCTTCACTCGCACCCCTCGCCGTGCATTCTCCATTCGGTGCCCACATGTACCTGGCAATCACGTTTCTTTTTATTTCACGCTTTTCCACTCCATCTTTATACACTCTTTGTGGATTGTTCTTCGTCCCCCCCCCCCTAAAAGGGAGCGGAAAATGGTATCCACACAAGCGTCTCACGTCGGCGTGCGCCTCGACAGAATTTATTGGCTTGGTCGTCTCGGCTCATTCTTCGGCCAGAAGCACCTCGGTACAGTAACATTGGCGCCGTCTGTGGGAACACGCTACTAAAGGTCAGTACGGTTTTACCTACACCCTTTTCATTGATCTCAACTAAGTGTGGACATTAAGGAGCCCTTGAGGCATCATCCATGATCGACAAGGGGGCCGATCTGGATCATATAAGGTTACCCTGACAAGTTTCTCCAAAGAACAGTTAAAAAGGGCAAATGACGAGTCGCTTAGAGCATCATCATGAGCAAATCCCTTACTCTTCCTCAGTAGATCTAGTACCTCTAGCTCGGGGGTCTAATGGTCGGCCATCAAATGCTTTGTCGTCGGCGACCTTGCCTTACGTAATCTAGTCGTATCGAATACCGTGTTCATGAGCACTCTAAGCTGAAGGCCCATACTGTGCGATTGAGGACCTCGATCACGGGGCCGACGAGTTATGTGAGATGTACAGGTCGACTATTCCGAGAACCTGCGATATTTGTTGTGATTTGTCAATAAAGTTGAATTTCTTTGAATCTGCATGATTTCTTTTGTCAATAACATCAGCTAGGACAACCTCCTCATTTTTCCTTGGGCCGACAACATCAGCTCGGCCAAGGGTACGTATTACTCGGCTCGGCCTTGACTGATACAGATTCCCGGAGTGTGGCTCGCGTAACGGCCAGAGCAGTAGCTGACGAGGTAACTGCCGAGGATCACACGTACGTTAACTGCGGCTGAGACCACGATCACGATGACCTGGCATGCCGGTTGTAACGACCCTCCTCATACCGGTATGATTATACCAATCCCCATCGGTATAAAAAGCATCATTACAGTGGGATAAAACCCAACACTAGTCGATAGGTTGAAAAGTACGTAGATAGCAATTTAGTACAACAGAATAAAATAAATAATTCAACTTTAATCCATCACCATCACACATAATGAAAACTATATTGTTCAACTATTGTCCATACAATATTTTATTCAAGCTATGAAAAGACCGAAATGAAAATTTACTTCTCCAAAAGCTACTCCTCCAAGAGTCAACCTTCGCTATGCCTTCCTTCAAAATAGTAACTCATGTCTCACCTGTACGCCGAGGCAAGGGTGAGTCCAAAGACTCAGCAAGTAAAACAAAGACTTAATCTTAAACATATCACATTCACATTAATCTTTTAAACACTAAAGAATACATATGATTATTTAAACTACAAGAATATATGCATGGAACATACTTTTAACTATCAACACATTCCTAAATCACTTAGACATGCTTTGTTCTATCACATGTTTATTCTAAATCATGATACTAATATTATACACTTGTATTCTCTACACCTAACATGTAACATGAATCATTCATTCACACATTAATTCATTTCATGATTTATTTCTACAATTAGAATAGAGAATTAGGCATAGAGAAAAGAACAACCTAACATGATGACTATTTATTTTTCACATGCACTTTTCATATTAAATTTCACATCTTGCTTACTAGTTTAATGTAAATAAATTCATATGCATGGTTTCATATTTTATAGCATGAATTGTAAAGTCTAGACGATCATAGTCAAGTTGATTGGCAATACTAAATAATTTAAACAGGAACTCTATACTAAGTACTCATCACATCTAGCATGGAATCTAAACATTCTTCCTTATGCTTAACACATTCATAACTATATTTTACTTGCTTTTTGACATGGAATAAACTCAATTACATAGAATTAGATCTATTTACACTTTATCTTATTCCTTTAGCAAATTCACATTTCCATCTTTTTTGTGTTACATAATTCGCATGTTTACACATATATATATATATACTCACATATATTCTTACAAGAAGATTAATGAATACATGACATGATATTAAACATGACATTGTAATTTAATATTATTATATGATAGTATGAACATATGCACTATCATATTAGTTTCACATGAAATCACATTCTCATTAACCTTAATTTTTCCCTTACATATCTCTTCACAAAATCTTCATATCATCTACTCTTTAATTTTTTTTTACTTGTCACATATTTGCATTCATCACTTGCCATATTCACATATTATCTTATACTTTACTCATATTCCAATAACTTAAAATGCCATGACACATAGTCCTAACTACCTATTAGAGGACACAAAACATAACTCATACTCATACTCATCGCATAACACATAACTCATAACACAACTCATATCACATAACTCATATCACATACCCACCACCTAGGCATGAAAGTGGTGAATCTTGGTAACTACGCAGACCGGGAGAAGCCCTCTCCACCCTATCCAGTGGTACTTGTCCACCTTCAGGTTTTCTTAATGTCTTTAGGACAAACTTTTACAATGTAGAGCTTTCCATAGGGACTTTTCTATGTACAGCTCTCGATGCCTCTAGGGTAGCAGTGTCATTCTTGGCCCAATCATTATACTTTCACTTTATCACATTTACACAACTATTCACATATTTTACATATAATTAATACTTAATCACTTTACACATCTTAATTATCAATTGCACATATCTCAGTTAGCCTAATCATGATACTACTATTTTCAGAAATAAAATAACTTACATTATAGTCCTAAACATGCTGTACATTTACCGAAGTACACAAGATTAGATCAACCTATCTAATATGTACAAATTCCATGGTTTAACTAATAATTATACTTGCTGTAACATCTTAGTTCTAAATTTTTATCCGGTCATTAACAGTAAATATATCACACATGTAATTTTTCAGATTTTTCAGACAGTAAATACAATTTCTATAATTAAATCCAGATTTTAGACAATTCATTGAAATATCATTAGACAGGGTACAAGTGAACATGGTTATGTTCTAACAGTTCAAAAATCAGACATTAGTAATCCTACTGTCATGTAAAATTTATGCAACCCTAATTTACAGCAATTCCATTTATGCACCATTTAAACATGCTTATATGGTGCTCATGATACAATTATTGAATTTCATAATTAACACGGTTCACAGAAAAAAAAAAGAAAAAAAAAAAGGCAACCTTATGATATGACCTAATGACTATATACAATCACCAATAAAAATTTCACTATGTAACTATGTCCAGAAATCATTCAAACAGCGTAAAAAGAATCAAAAAGCACATTTTCAGGTCCTAAAGAAGTAGACGTCAAGGGATGTTGCCGTTTACTTCTTCTGAAGAATTTGACTGCAACCTATGTTGTCGTCAACCTGGTCCCAGCAGCACATACAGACAATTTTTCATACAAGGGTGAATTTGGAGTTCCAGGACTCGAGGAAAAATCCGTAAAAATTCTAAGACTTAAGGGGACATGTATAGGATCAAGATCTAGGTTTACTTGCCTCTTAAAAAAATCTACAAAGATCAAAATATGTCGATGAAGCCCTTCTCGGCCCTGCCAAAAAGGTGCTAAGAAACTCCTTAGATCTCTTCTCCTGTCGATGTAGATGGCTCCTCGGAGTTGGGATCTCTTCTTGGATGTATTGGCTGTACTCCAGATGTTGTAGCTCCTTGGGGAACACCTCCAGTTGACGGATCCGGCCTTCTGAAGTTCAACTTTTCACCATCTCGGAGCTAGGGTTTCACCAAATGTTAAAAAGCCTTTTCCCCGACCTAGGATGGATATTTTATAGGCTTGGGGGTTGGGGTACGCCTTAGGGTAGGTTTCCTACGAGTTAGGATGGGTTTCCTAATCTGGAACCAGCCAAAACGCGAGCATTAACAATTATGGAACCGTTACGCAGGAGGATATTGACGTCAACATCGGTTGTAGTTAACTGACAGGTTGACGTCAAGGGGGTGGCCACCCACTGGGGGTTGGCGTCCAGGGGGTGGATGCCAACAGTGCCTTGGTGTCGAGGTCCTGGCCGCCAACAGCACAGTGCAGCCAAAACTCCGCCAAACCTAAAATTAAATGTATAAATATACCAAAAAAATCTAGTATGTGTAAAATAATTGCATATATTCTTACTACATAAAGTACATGCATTACACAATATTTAATCAAGTACAACTTACACTAATCATCATTAAGATAATATGCATCAATAACACACATACATGCATATATACTTACACACTACATGATTGCATAATACATGCATGAACCTATGACTGAAATGTACTCCTCATTAGCTAAATACTACATGCACATTATGATTTAAGTACCCTACACATCATAATTAATTTAACATTTAACATAGCTAATTATCACATGCATAAGATAAAATATATATATACACATGTACTTCATATATTTATACACAACATCCATGGAATAGATAGTTCAATATGCACTTCAAGATTTTACATACATAATATCTGTAAGATGAATATAGAATAAGCTAACTAAGAATAATTATACCACAATCACAAATTCTTACATGCACCCACGTATACAACATAGTTTATACATTATGCAAAAAATAGATAATTATAACATGCATAATATTACTTTAAGTATTATGAGCCTAAGATTTTGGTATACACATTATACATCAATTTAGCTAACTGCCTATTCTCACGTAAAAATATCATATATATATATATATTATATATGCATATGGTTCATGAGAAGTATAAAATAGTAATATACGCAATTGAATATGCAGGTTATACACACAACAAGTAAAGACACATGCACAATATAAAAGAAAAAAAATTCGGGGTATCACACCGGTGATGACCACGATCCGGCATCAATCACGGAGATCCCCTGTGAGAACGCGGGATCGTCCAGTTGTTACATAGATATCCTAGCCCTATAAAAGGGAGACACTCCACAGGCGCATGTACGTTGTTCTACACCATAGGCTAGGCCATTCTACTCGGCTAGCAAATGACAAGAGCGTCAGAGTGTCTCCCCACCGAGGCCTCTTGGCGGGCTTTGCAGATCGGGTCGGGAGCTCAGAACAAGTGTCTTACGTCGGCCAAGCGTGCCTCGATAGGATTATCGGCTTGGACATCTCGGCTCATTCTTCGGCTAGGAGCACCTCGGCGGTCACCTCGGCTCGAGCCGACCTATGTTACGCATACGGTAACAGTACTCATACATAAAAATAAAGATTTTTTTACATATATAACCCTATTAAAAGTACAATTGGTTCATAATCTATCTTATTTTTACATTTGTATTACAAACCTTATTAGATGAATTTTTTTTACACTGTGAACCCTTTATATTATTGTAGTGACTATTTAAATGTTGATTAGATATTATTTACATACTTTTATCTCTAAAAAATTTAATAGACTCATGGTTGGCTGTACTGCGGCAAACCGTCGCGGTACGACCAAACCGCACCGTGCCTGGGCTTTTGCGAGCCCAGGCACGGTCGGGTCCCGGGTGTGCCGCGGCGGCACGCTGTGGCATGCGCGGTTCGGTCCAGTTCGGACTGGTCCGATCTGTTAATTTTATTTTTTCATATCTCTCTCATATCCGGTGTATTTAAGTGATCTAAATAGTATCTAATGAGATGAAAATTTAAACATAAACTATTAAGAGATTATACAAATTATAGTAATTTTACTTTAATTTTTTAATTATTTTTTTTCAAGTAAAAATTCTCCCAAAAAAATTAGATCAACTTAATCTCAACCTAAGGGATCTAATGATGTCTAATTGAGATGAAATTATAAACATAAGTTAATTAATAGATGATACAAATTATAGTAATTTTAGTTTAATTTTTTAAATTAATTTTTTGTCAAGTAAAAATTATCCCAAAAATCATTAGGTCGACTTAATCTCAACATCTATGCATCAATAACTCATGATATTTATATTTTAGAATCAGTAAATTTTTCTAGTATTATGATGACTTCAGATTTGACTTTATTTTCGAAACTAATATCGTTTCGTTGAAGTGCACAGAGGGTTCGCTGTACCGCGACAAATCCTGTGTGCACTTAAGAGGTCTAAATGGTCTAATATTGAGATAGAATTTCAAACATAAACTAATTAAGAGATGATACAAATTATAGTAATTATAGTTTAATTTTTTAACTAATTTTTGTCAAGTAAAAATTATCTCAAAAATCATTAGATCGACTTAATCTTAACATCTATGCATCAATAATTCCTGATATTTTATATTTTTAAAATACGTATATTTTTCTAGTAATTATATATGATGACTTCAGGTTTGACTTTATTTTGGAACCGAATATCGTCCCGTTGAAGTACACACAATCAAAGATAGTACTAGAATTATATAATAATATAAAATATTCTAAAATTAAAGATAATTATGTTTATATAAGTGATCATGTCTTACGTATAATTTACTATCTCTTTTAATTTCTTAGTGTCATATTAATATTTTATTATACATTTTAAGACGTTATAGTTTTGTTTCTATTTTCGGATTCTTAGTATTGATCTAATAGAATACATTGATCATATCATGACAACTTTCATGAAGAGCCCAAAGATTATATCATCCTCGTTCAGGCTGTAAATTAAGAGGCCGCACTCATTGCTAGTTTGGATCGCGATATGAGAGAGAAGATCAAGAATAATCCACTGTATCTTTAAGCACAGACATTCTATCATTTGATGTGATTCTAGTTAGAATTTGTAGAGAAGTCGTGGGGAACAATTTTCATGAAGAAGTCTCAAAGAGATATACTCTCGTTTGAGATGTTGAATGTGGATGGTGATATCATATATATATATATAAGAGAAAATGTGAAGAATAATCTACTATAACTTTGGACATATACCACCAATTGAGTTAATTCAACTTCGAGGATGAAATTGAAAAAGAATATAACAACTTTGATGAAGATCTTGTGAGCATATCAACCCCTTTTTAGACGTAGAAGGCGTGATATCTCTAATAGTTCTAGAGGATATGAGAGAGAAAGAGGAGAGAGAAATGATGCAAATATGAGAAGAGATAAAAAATCTATCTTGAGTTTGGATGGAGAGTTTTCTTTTGAAATTTGCTCATTTTAAATATTCATCAAGTTATAAAACTAAAAACATAAATCAAATAAATCATTTTCTCACCATATCTCAGCAATACGGTACGATACGATATTGTATCTTCCCACGGAAGATGCGACATAGTCGATCTGAACGGTACGACGAATCTTAAATAGACTATATATAGACTATATTATTGTGACGGAGGAGTATTATATTATCTCCTTCCGAGCCAAATGTCCTAATGTCCGTGCTGTGACCATCTTAATTCACTTCAAAATATGAGCTATATATTTCTCAATTCACTTACGCAATCTCATATCTGACCGTTCCATCACCACAGACCACTGCATGCATGCAAATAGCTTCCGAGTCCACCGCGACCGTTGAAGACTTCTCCCTCCGCCGGCCGGTAGCCCTGGCACTGATCAGCTGCTGGCCACCAGGCGGCTGTTGCCTCCGTTCACGACCCTGCATTGCATCCGGATCCCCCTCCTCTTCCGTCAGCTCCACCATGTTCCCCAGCTTCACCATGGCCCTGGAGAACTTGGCCACCCACAGCTGGCGTCGCTGGCGTACGCCGCCACCGCCGCTCTCAGGTCGGGGTCCGCCATCAGCGCCTGGTCGGAGCCGAGCACTGCGAACCCCATCTGCACCGTGGCGTAGAACTGGTTATCCACTTCTCGGGTGTCAGCAGGTCCAGCCACACGGCGGAAGAATTCGTCGCCGCCACCGCCGCCGTGGTATGGTTCACGGGGCAGGACTTCCTCAGAAGCGCCGCGTACGCCGGCCCCAGCGTGGGGTCCGTGTCGCTGGTGCGGCTGTAGGCGTAGAGCCGGTCGGTGATGGCGGTGCAGTGGGCGACGCCCAGGGAGTGGCCGCCCGTGAGGGTGACCAGGTCGTCGGCGGTGAGGTTCTTGGCGACGAACCGCTCGATGAGCTGGGCGGCGTTGAAGTTAGAGGCGGGGAGGTTGAACTCCACCTCGACCTCGCGGGAGATGACGCCGTCGCGCCGCCCGCCAGGGACGGCGTAGAAGAAGTTGCCGGCGAGGGCGACGCTCTCGCGGGCCGCGAAGGCGAGGATGTCGGCGCAGGAGACGACTCCCGGGCAGGCCGCCTCGATGTCGGCCTTGGCGGCGTCGACGACCTCGAATCCGTGGAGGGCTTTGTTGTGGTCGGCGTCCTTCTCGGCGTGGTTACCGGCCGTGGAGTCGATCAGCACCGACGCGTCACACCCCTGCGCAGATGCAAGCAAAGAGAAAACCAACAGCATGCACGTACATATATACGTATGATCAGTTCGCAGCAGCGGTGCAGGCCGTGGCCAAATAAAAGTAGCAAATAAAACTTAGCTGGCTTGCAGCAATGACAATCCCTTGGATCGACCGCTGCTCTACGTTTTTTTTTTTTTATCTCGCCCTGTGTAGTTTAGTGAGCTCAGAATGGATGTTTATGAACTTCAAGGTTAGGACTTGATAGCTCCTATTTTTCGTATACCGTATTGCTCTTACCCCACTTGACCGAAAAAATTTTAGATTTACACACCTCGAGGATTGCATGTAAATCAGGTAAGTCCCCCTCTAGAAATCGAACTCGGGACCTTCTATTTTAAGTAAGAGTTCTAATCGATCGACTCAACTGGGGTCCTCTTGCTGTACGTACTTCGTTAGAACACGACCCGCCAGCCAAAAGAAGAGAACTTTAGCTACTAAAGGCTACCGCTAAGTTTAATCTAAGCCATCCCACGTATTAATGATGGAAAACCATCTTTGTTTAGAGTTATACACACTAAGTATAATCTAAGCCATCCACACAAGGGTGGATAGTGACACGGGTAGCTCCCCGTGATTCCAAGTCTGGCCAATTGATAGGGGGTACCCCTGAGTACCCCTGGTTAAACCAGGGGTACCCCTAATAAAGTTATTTTTTAATTTGGGTGGGGTGGTTGAACTAACCAGGGGTATCCCTGGTTACCCCCTTTTTTGTGGGTAACTCCACCCCACCTCAAAAGGAGGGGTAGAGGGTGGGTAACTTTTTTTTAAAATTTTTTTTAAATTTATCATTAAATTATAAATAATATTTTATTACATATCTCTTAAAATTATAATTTTTTACATTCTCTTAATAAAAATAAATAGAGTCAAAATATATAGTTGACTGAAAAAAATAAAAAATAACCGGAGCTAATCTAACCAAAGTGGTGGGTTAGCCCACCCATGGTAAACTAACCTCTTGTCAAACCGCCTAGCCTTGGCCGATGTTAGAGGTTCGTTCAGGCCAATGAATCACCACGGCGGATGTCCATTAATGCAGTTGACTTTGACTTTACTTGACGTGGAGGGCATGACATAACCACGGAATTCTCAGATATTATGGCTCATCGTAACAACACACTATTGACTATACTAATTAAGCAATCTAAGCCAGTCCACATAAGCTATGATAAACATCTCTCTTAAGGACACTCTAAACCCCACACTCATAAGAAAGAAGGGTCACCAGTACTATTCACCATGGAAGTGGAGCTCTTCTTTCACACAAAAGATGGGAAGGGAGAAGTAGCCAGGGATGTGAGTTATGCATATGCATGCATATATAGATGCGGTATATACCCTGACGAAGCAATCGTGGAAGAAGAGGCGAAGGAGGCCGGGGGCGACGGTGTAGTCCTTATCGAAGGCGTCGTTGACGACCTTCTGCACCATCGCCTCCGCCCCCGGGCAGGTCTTGTCGTAGAACCCGGCCTTAAGCGCGCCAACCACTGTCACGGCGCCCTGCAGTAGTAGAGCAACCAGCAGCAGCAGCAGCATCAGAAGCTGCAGGCCACGGGTACCCCTCGTCGTCAACATGGCGTCGTCCCCACTGCAGGATCAGCAGCTAGCTACTGTGGACTCTGGAGAAGAAAAAGTGAGGAGGAAGAAGAAGAAATTAAGGTCTACTGATTTTGTTGTCTTTGGATATATCGTTGTCCCATGTATATATATAGAGTGACAGCGCACAGAGAGAGGAGGGGGCCGGCCGGTGTGGGGATCGAGTTAAGAGGAGAGGCTCTGCGGGTGGCTAAGCAGACAGACATGCACACGTTCTGGGGTTCCTCTCCTACCAGTATTCCCCTGCCTAACATTCTGTACCAAACGTTCTTCTTGCAAGAGAACGTTGGAGCATCGGGTGGAACTCACCATACAACATCATGTGGACGGGTAGAGCGCAGCGTAGAGAGTGCCCGTCCTGCGAAGTACTCTTGCTCGTCCGACCCACCAAAAATCCAGAACGGAGGCAACGCCCAGTCATCACCCTTGTTTCATAGTGTTGGCCATGCATGTTGAAGGAAGAGTAGAGTGGGTTCGATTGCATCGAGGCCCAGTCTTCCCGGTTCATGTTGGGCCATTGGTGTCTCGCCCACAGTACTAGGCAAAAATGGTCAACTGACCCGTCAACTCCCAAGCGATATCGTCTCTTCTTGCCAAGACCTAGTCCTCACCCCTTGAGTCATAATAAGACTCATCATCACTACGATATCAACAGCAAGGCCACACGTATAGCTAGGTGCGCCGGCCGGCCCCTATGGTGCCTTCGGGGGTGGTTTTGCATATCAAGCCCTAAAAAAATAACTTAAGTTCGATGTTTCACATGTAAAGTACAGAACTTAAGAAGACCCCGACCGAGTCGATTGGTTAGAACTTTTGCCAAAAAATAGAAGGTCTTGAGTTCGTTTCTTGGAGGGGGTTTATCTGGTCTACATGTAATCATCGAGATGTGTAGATCTGAAATTTTTCGATCAAGTAGAATAAGGATAGAGGCTGTCAAATCTTGATCTTAAAATTCACGAATATCAATCTTTAAACTCATAAAATCACACCAGACGAGAGTCCTGTTATCAAAAAAAAAAAAAGTATAGAACTTAAATTAGTGTCCTCTCATTCAATTTAAGATCAGATGGCCAAAATGGGAGTGGCACCTGCAGTGATGTTTTAATTAGGACCTTAATTGTCAGAGATGAATCGTAATTGCAGAGATGAGAATGTCCGATGTGTATAATGTAGTAGGTATAGGGCTAGAACCCATTGCAGAAAGTGAGATGACCTTGCTTGCCCAATTGATCATGTAACAAGTATCTTTTTAATCCCCTTCCAATTTAATTTCCAGCCAAAGTGACTAAGCATATGCCTCTGCTATTCCATCATCGTACCATGCGTTATTAATGTAGCTGAGCATTTAGTGGTGGTAGCTGATCTTCTTCAAAGAAGCACAATTGCTATAAACCACATGCAGTTAATTAAACACAAATATATAATGCACAGCTAGATAGATTGTGACTGTGGTTGCATTTAGAATTTTTCTTTGCATTTTGTTCATGTTAGATATATAAGAGTCTAGATTCGGTAAACTTTGACAAGAAACCTAGCTCCTCACTTGGTCATAAGCATTGTTTCTGTAATTTGGTCAAGGTATTAACGAATTTTGATATTAATATTTTTAAGGCCTGTGATATCAATACTCTTGAGAATTGAAGGCTGCAAAAGAAGGAGACTCAAAGTGGAGATGGAAATATATATACTTGGCTATGCCTATGTAAATATATATATAATTATATATAGTTATTATATATTCAATTATATTGTATATATTTAACTATATCCATTCATCATTTTCTATGTAAATACATTCATATATATGAATATATATATACTTAACTATAATGTAATTTTTATAAAAGTATTATATTCAATTATATTATACATATTCAATTACATTTAATTATATTTATTTGATCCATTTTGTATCATGTATAAATGTTAACTAAATAATATTTGTACTTAAAACATAACCATATCGGTGCTTTTGGTCATCAACTCAACAAGATTGATTGGACGACTCCTCGATCAATTGTGCGTGCACAAATTAACATATTCAAATATCAGTGGCACATTATTTATTTGATGATTGGCACACTCGATTAGTACGTGAGATCATATGAACTGATTAACTATACGTAGATAGACTAAATGACATAGTATTTAATCAATCACACACATACACACCTTAATCCAATAAAGATCGGATGGCTCGATCAAATCAATTGCACTCGATCAATGTATAAGATCAAACAGTCTGATCGATCATACATTGATTGACACATTTAACTAGTCACGGAAGAACACATTAGAAGTCACTATATATGGTTGTTAACCTCCTCCATATTTTACTGTGTAGGAAGAGGGGTATGAAGAAAGTTAGGGCAGAGCCAATAGTAAAATTTAAATGTTTAATGGATAAATAGATTTACATGTTAACCACACATGTTTAACATAATATGTTAACATTTGTCAATAGATTTAAATATGTGTGTTAACGGTAATATTTATATAATTTGTCTAAATAAAAAAATAGATTTACAATATTAATCACACATATTTAACATAATATGTTAATATTTGTCAAGAGATTTTAAATATGTGTATTCATGATAATATTTATATAGTTGTCTAAATAAAATAATAAATAATTTTATAATACTAACATTCGTCAACGATTACATGGGGTATTAGAGCCGTTGACAAATGTAAATATATGTCAACGACTGATATAACCACTGACATATCCTCAACATATGTCATCATCAACACATGTCCATTGGCTCTCAAAAGGTTGCTGACAAAATGTTAGATACACCAGTGGCTATAATTGTTAGCCTTTGACATATCATCAATTTATGGCAGTAGATTATGTCAGTTGTTGACACATTCTCGTCATAAATCTTATTTTTCTTATAATGGTAAGATGACATATTTACACAATTTTAAATAAATTAAGGATATCTTAATTACTAACGCATTTTTAGACATGATATATTTATAAATAATCATTAACAATAATTTATGTGTAAAAAAACTCAAAAGTTTGATATCTATGAATATACTGAAATATGCAATTAATCTTTAAAACATTTAGACTAAATCATATATATTAAATATAAAAATATTAAATCTTCTGATTTATTTGATTTGATCCTATCTCACAAATTCTGACATTACTTACCACTTTGCAAATCGAATTGAACCGATTTTTCATCATTTTTTTTTCAGATCATGAACCACATCATGAAAAATCCCAAATCATTATACCCAGCAATTGATCTGAATGGCCCGCAGATTCACATTGAAACGACACTAAAGAGTCCATTTAATTAGTTGCATATAAAATATTTTCATTGAAAAATAATTTTTTATGGAATAACTTTTACATGAAATGAAAATCGTAATTGTCCATTTAATTCTTAGGTAAATATTTTTGCTGGTTATTTGTATAAATAGAGATTAAAAGAAAGGTGAAAAGTCAACAACATTAAATGTAAACTTTTATACTAGAGAGTTATATGGGGTGGCATGGGATATTATGGTTCACTCTAATAAGAGGGGGCCACATACCTCTAGTGTACTCTTCATTAAAATTTTTATTTTATTTTATTTTATTTTTGATATTTTAAAAAATATAAAATTAAAACAACTAGTGTAAAACAAATAACTTTGACAAAGATAATTTAAATTAGGAGAAATAAAATAAATACATAACTTGAACGAATAGTGTTCTATTGATATTTTAATAAAAAATTAAAAATTAAAACAACTAATGAAAAATAATTAGATTTGACAAAGATGACTTAAATAAAGGGGGGAAATTAAAAAAAAAAAACAAATTTGAATGAATAGTGCTAAGAAGGTTGGCTCTGTAGTTGGAGCAACGGAAGAAGGAGAAGACGCACGTGAAAAAAAATAGTTTCTAAACTTTTGCCGTCGATGTCAAAATTTAGAATTTTTAAGATGAGATTTTACAGATTTTAGTTTTCAATGATATCAAATGACTAAAAAATATAACTTTTCTTGAAAAGGTTTTACTAGATGTGGTTTCACAGTTAAACAAACAGATTTAAGCATCGGAAATCCGATCATTTGTGTTCCAACTTGTACTCTTTATTCAAAGCGTGTTGTGCCAATTCTAATGGCATAGTTGTAACAAAAGATGACCCCATGACAGAGAAATATCTCCAAAGCTGAGACTTGTAACGATGTAATATTTGTAAGAAAACATAGATGACACACCCTCTTAATATTGTGCCATATTCACGGAGATCTTAAAAAGGTACCTAGGTGGAGCGAGATATTTTGGTATTAAAATAGATTGAAG